>ML805763.1:31834-53743 GCA_009831015.1 Picea engelmannii
CAAGCACCCACTTGAACCTCTGAGGACAACAGTCCTCCCTAGCACCTCCCAACCACTCTGAAATATAAAACTTTGCTTTCTGTGAATTTATTACAGTGATTCAATAGTTTTCATTTGCTTACCAGGCTTATCACTGTTCAGCTATGTCGCTCTGCTCTGCCTGCATCAGTGTCTCCCTTCTTGCATCCTCTTCATCTTTCTGAGCTTATCCTCTGTCTCAGCATGCACACCTTGGATTTATCTTCTCACAGATATGCATCTTTGATATGTGCACTTTCTGCTCTCTTCCACTATTCTGTTATATTCAGCTTATGTTCCTCATCTCTGTGTTTTCTTTCCACTGTGCATACTGTAATTTTACCTTTCTACGGTTCAATTCATTTTTCACTCAGCACAGCCACACGCGCACAGTCACAACATATTTCTTTTATCCACTTCCTCTTGGGTTACACCTCGAATCTTCTTGGGAAAAAACGCCTCAGCAACTAAATCGCCAACCGTCCAAGAACCATGATTCGTTTCTGCTAACTGAATCGTAACTGAACAGTTAATCATAAAGATCAACAATAGCCCTTCGATCAGATGCTCAAATAACCAGCACCGTTGGATTAAATCCGCAGGGTCTTGCGTTTATTTCACCATTTCGCATTTCGGCATTCCTGTGGTGAAGCGTTTCGACACTCCAACTCCCGGTATCCGAAACCTACACCAAAAGGTGTTTTTCGCATTTCGGCAATTCGACATTCCTGTGGTGAACAGTCTCGACTCTTCATGTTACGATCGCCGAAAAGGGGCTTAGCTTGGTGTTAGCTCCTCCCTCTCACATGACCACTGACGATGACCACAGCCTACACCAAAAGATGTTTTTCGCATTTCGGCATTTCGGCATTCCTGTGGTGAAGTGTTTCGACACTCCAACTCCCGGTATCAGAAACCTACACCAAAAGGTGTTTTTCGCATTTCGGCATTTCGACATTTCGGCATTCCTGTGGTGAAGTGTTTCGACACTCCAACCCCCGATATCCAAAACTCCGAAATGGAGTCAGATCAACGGTCCGGTATTTCGGCGTTTCGGCATTTCTGTGATGAAGTGTTTCGACACTTCCAACTCCCGGTATCCGAAACTCCGAAATGGAGTCAGATCAACGGTCCGGTATTTCGGCGTTTCGCATTTCGGCATTTTTGTGATGAAGTGTTTCGACACTTCCAACTCCCGGTATTCGAAACTCCGAAATGGAGTCAGATCAACGGTCTGGTATTTCGGCGTTTCGCATTTCGCGATTTTCTACCGTGAGTTGCTTCCTTGACTCCTCCAACTCCCGGTATCCGAAACTCTGAAATGGAGTTTACGCTTCTGATCTTGCCATGCGATCATCGTTGCGCTGCTGGTCTTGCCACTTTCTCTTGTTCGTCATCGTCGGGCTGAGCTTGCCATCAATGACAAACAAATACTCTGCCTCTGTTTGAAAACATGCCAACACACTCCACCAAATATCCTCGACAAGCTAGCATACACACCGACAAGTCCTCCATGTCGTTTCATCAAACTTGTCTTACACAAGCCCTCCACGCTAGCACTCTTGTCTTCGTTGGGGTTTACAAAACCTAACCAACCTACATAACACCAGTACATGGCTACATGACAAGTCTAGCGCTAGCCTCCAAGTCTACATGTCCTTCTTAGGGTTTGAGTCATGTTATCATAGGATTTGTACTTGTGCAAAGTCCTTCACAAGATGCCCTTTTTGCGTAACAATTGGAACTTGGAAGTAATTGTCATGGTCACCTAGAAAAATACTTCCCTCATTTTAGTGTTGAGTGAAGATGCAACACAAGGGAGACTTCCCTTGTGACCTCAAGGGATCCTATAGCAAGCTATAGGCAAGTATACGGCCCCCTATCTTGGTCACTCAAAGAGATAGGCTAGGCCTAGGAAAGTAGAAAGGTTGGGATTAGTTATACAAGGTAATTGGTTGACCTGTATGAAACAAGTATTCCAATGCATACAATAGTCAATTACCAAGTCAAACCAACTACCAATCACCTCTAGACACTAGCTATCAAGTAAAAATGATTGTTGTTGTAAAATTGCAGCAGTAAACAAGTGTATATTAGCAAAATGCATTTTGTAACAGCAGCGAGAAATCAGCCAAGAAAAAATAGTAGTTATGTCTTAAAATTAAACCCTCGATAAGTAGATCAACATCCAATCATCAAACAATATTTCTAAGCTAATTTTACCCCAATATTAAGTAAGTTATCAGAATTAGTCAAGCCCTAATGGTTGTAGCAAACGTTTTGTAACAGCAGCACTAAATATACTTGGTTTTCCAAGCGTTGAGTTAGAATTAGTGTGTAAATGAGGTTAGGTATCTTATTATCAAGTTGCTTTAAGAAAGAGGGAGAGTTTTAGCTAATGCTATGGTTTTAATCATCACTTTCAATCATGAAGACTAGTGTCGTTTTCTTCTTGGGAAAAATGGAGTCAAGGCAATCACCATAAAGGAGGCTAAGCAAGAAAAGAATGAATGTTTAGAGGCCTAGGATTATCCCCTCATAAACCTAGGTCAAACCTCAGAGGAAGAGCGACTAAACTTTATCCTCTCATAAACCCTAGGTATGCTTCCACTTCTCATGCATCTAGCAAAGAAAATGGATGGAAATAGATCAAAGCCTAAAGTTTATCCTCTCATAAACCCTAGGTCTTGATCTCAAAGGAAAAGCCAAGGGGATGTCCTCTCACAATCCTTAGCCTTATCTATGTATGCCTCAACAAAATCAAGATGAAAGCAACAAGGGAAGGGGATAACCTCTCTTAATCCTTCCTTAGGGTTTCAAAATTATTCAAGTAAAATAAGGATAACATGCAACTATTACCTCCCTAATAGAGCATTCACCAAAATATACCATGAAATGACACTTAAACCATGAAAAAACACTTACTAGTCAAGTCGCTATCACGAGGAAACCCTAGTTTGAATGAAGAATTCACCATAACAAGAGAAAGCATCCATCCAAGTCACTCCAAAAGTGCGCATAAGACATCCATAGCAAAAAAGAAGATATAGAGAGCAAGTAGTAGTGATGAATCACAAGTGTGTTATGTTTTGGACTTGAGGCAGTGCTAGCCTATATATATGAGGCTAACCTAGCACTATATCCCCTCAAAGCCCTACAAAATGCAAGTAATCCATGATACAAGTGAGATAGGTTTGGTTGACCCCTCAAATAGCCTCAAACAATGAATAATCATGCTAATACACCATAATAATGTCCTCCTAGGTCACACATGTGGTGATGTCATGATCCAAAGAGGGTGTGTGAAGCCTCCAAAGGCCATGTCTCATCATCATGTGGTGAAAGCAAGCCCCATCATCATCAAGCAAACCCTAGCACGTGGCATTATAATCAAGGAGTCCAACATCAAAGGTGAGAAAGCTGACGTCCAAGGTGAAATGATCATGCATCACCTCTCTGACTAGTGTCCAAGCATAACAAAGTGCAACGTCCTCCATCAAATGTTGAATGAGGTGTGGGGTGCATTGTCCAAGGTGTGGGCTTCCTGCCCATCTGCCTGCCATCATGACCATGAGCTCATATGTCCATCGTCCAAGGTCCAAGAAATGTGAGAGGATGTATCTGAAGGGAGTCAATCACCAAGTGAACCAACACTTTGCATCACACGTGTTGTATCCTGTAACAAGTGCACAACGTCTTGAGTGAAAGCACAAAGAAGTTCTCCAAAGACCATGTCAAGTGCACCCAAGTCAGTCAAAACCATGGAATCAAGTAAAACCAACAATCACAAGGGGTAATAGTCCTAAGAAGCATACAAAGTAGGCCATCAATTAATACAAAAACCAAATGAACATCTCTCAGTGGGTATCCCCTTCAAACTTCACAGAAGCTCAAGACTTTATGCAATTTGGCAAGTTTAGGTATGGGAGGACCATTTAAGGAACCTATTAGGTGTGTCAGTACCCAAGTACAGAGATATTTCCCAGAAGAACCCATCAGAGATATGTAATGAATGTGAGGTGGTCATGGGGATTACTTTTGGGCATGGGGTCATTAACATGCAAGACAATGTATGGGCTCACCTCCATGAGTGCATTTGTAGAGGGTGCACTTGGCAATTGAGTTACCCTCTCCTCGACGCTTTTTGCATTCCAAAGCCCTTATTTGCCTTTTTCTTTATTTTTATTTGATTTGCAAGTCCCCTTAAAAAGTCTTCAAGCATAGCACTTCCTTTGTTTTCATTCGGGATATATTCAAGTCCTTTTTGATTGATGAATGTGTTTATTCACATTAGGACTAGGGCGATCGCCATTAATGAGAGGATAGAGCTCAATTATGCACTATGGCTTTTAACTGTCTTCATTATCCCATTTCTTTATTTTTATCAGCAAGTTGCAATCTACCTCTGTCCCTTTAGCCCCTTCTTCCCAAAAGAGAATGAGGAACATGCCTTTTTGGTGTACATGTAACCACATTACCCAAAAGGTGGGAGAATGGAAGGATCAAGGATGGAAAAGTGGTAAGTATGATCAGCAATGGTACGCTACCCCTTTCAAAGAACCACCAGTAGTAACCCTTTTCCCCAAGAGTGACAACACGGGAATAGGATTCCTAGGATGGAAACCAAGGTGAAACAAGCAAAAAAAGCATAACTTCTGAGCTCGTGATTCATTATCCAACTTCAACCTATGATCATAACTCAAATGCCAAATGTATTAGATATGACACTTTATATGAAACAAGGACTAATGTACCTCATAATGTGTCAAAACACCATCTCCCAATGAACCTTGTTGATTAAGTTTGATGAGCCATGCAAGTAAGGAAGAGGCATCTGATGGGACTACAAGGTTTCTCTCTGTGGATATGTTGATCATCATCATCGTCGAGATAATTGTCTTGATTGCAGGCCATGAGACACGATCTCCTCTAGTTACCCCTAGCAGAGAGGGGGTAACAAGTCCTCAAACCCCTTGCATCAACTCTAGGATTGGTACCATGGTGCTAGCTCCTCTTGCTTCACAACAAGAATCACAACTACAACAAGATAAACCATCAACTCCTTTAGCGCTATGTTATCTAGGATTTTCTTGCATAGCACAAACCATGGGGTCATGTAACATATCAAAAGAGTTATCTCTCCAAGAATATCCAAGCACTCTCTCTCTTCTTCATGTCATCTCCTAGGGCTTATGTCACAAACCCTAAGACTTTCTCCCTACAAGACTTCTCCAAGACAATCACAAAGATAGAATAAAGAGTACAATGATAGTGAGTTATCACAAAGGCAAGCAAGCCCCATATCATCATCATCGTCGTCGGAATCTTTGTCTTGATTGTAGGCCATGAGACATAATCTCCTCTAGTTACCCCTAACAGAGAGGGGGTAACAAGTCCTCGAACCCCGGGTCTTCAACCCTTGCATCAACACAAGCACCAAGACCTCCATGTAATATCAAGAGTACAATAAACAAGTCTTCTTCCAAGCAAGTTATCACACCAAGCTCAAGACTCATCAAGCTAGGCTCTTCATGATCTTGCCATAGCCTCCATACATCACACAAGAATAAGGTTGCAATATCATCCAAGGCGTTAGCTTTTTTCCCTATGTCTTCTCTAGGATTGGAACCATGGTGTTAGCTCCTTTTGCTTCACAACAAGAGTCACAACTACAACAAGACAAACCATCAACTCCTTTAGCATTATCTCTCTAAGAACCTCCAAGCACTCTCTCTCTCTTCTTCATGTCACAAACCCTAAAACTTTCTCCCTACAAGACTTCTCCAAGACAATCACAAAGATAGTATAAAGAGTACAATGATAGTGAGTTATCACAAAGGCTCTCTTCTCCCTTTATATAGACTAGGTGAGGGAAGCTAACATAAACTATGGACTTATGTCCATACAAGTAACCAACAAGGAAAACCAAAAAAGAGTGCTATATAATACAAATATGACAAGTTTCTTACTAGGGCTTTAAAAGACCCCAAGGTGGTGCACCCTTCACGCACGATCATCCTTGAGCCCAATGCCCCTCCAAGATGGTGTGCTCTACAATAAGCTATTAGCCCAACATTCCCTCTGACATGGTGGTTTGTTGTCCAAGTATCCTCGTGCAAGGCATTCCTCCTCTAGTTGTGTACCACAAGTAATCTTATACCAATTAGTCCTCAACATGTGTGCCAATGTGATTACTATGCTTCAATGCTTCTCCTCAACATGTATTCAGGGTCCACAACCAACCTCCATGAAATATTCTCCTCAACCAAAGCATCCTCATGTGTCCAACCTCCAAGGTGTATGTCAAATGGTCCCATGCTCTTAGCGTTAAGTGCCCTCGTCCAAGTGCCCAACACTTCTCATCCTAGGTAGGTTACATTCCTAATCAAGCAACCAACTCCCCACAATGTGTGCACCCAACAAGTTAAATATTGTGTTGATTAGGATCACATCCTCCTAAGCAAGGGCAATATGCCAACAATCTAACCAAGTTTGAACATCCAAACAAGCTAATCCATCCATGTGTCCATGAAGCATCGCCAAGAGACTAGGAGACCTAGCACTCTCCTAGCTAGGTGAAAACACTTTTGGAGTAACCCTAAAAATTAATTGAACACAAGCACTCAAGACAAAGAAAAGCAAAAGCAAAGTACAATGAAGTAGTGTACAAGTGAGAGAGACAAGTTTGCTCTAGCTCTCACATCTCTAATAAAATGATAAGATCACAATGGTGAATAAGACAGTCTCCTCCCTTTATTTATATGAATGGTGAAGGAAGCAAACAATAACAAAGTGGATCAAGTCCACAACAAGCATACTAACTAAACAATAGATGACCCACATGTGAGATGCTCCAACTTGAAGTGACACATGTCATGCTCTACAGTATGCACATATATCAAGCAAAGGGTCCCAAGGTGAGTGCTACATGAGAGGTGTCAAATGTTCCTCCTCCAAAGGACTTCAATGCTCCAATGCTCCCTCCCAGGTCATGTGTATCTCAAAGACCACCACACTTACATGATCACTACTCAACCCAAGAGTCCTCAAATCAAGTACAAGCCTCCATGCAAGAAACCCAGTCTTTGCACGCTTCCTAGGGCTCAACGCCCTCCTCCTAGATGCCCTACGCTCCTCCAAGTCGATCATCCTCCCAAACAAGGAACCAATCTCCTTGAGTGCACTCCATTAAAAAGGTCATCATGCACATAGGCTTCCAACCTTGTAAGGAGATGTGCCACATAAGCATCAAGTCAAGGCATTGCAATCCATGAGTAAGCTATCTCCAATGTGTATTTCCATCATAGTAAAATCAAGGGTAACCAACACACCATGCACCCCACATCACATGAAGCACCACCAACCAAGGTTTAAACAATTTCAAAGTAACCCCAAAGTTAACATTTTGGAGGTTCAAGTTCTAAATATCTCTCAATTGTAAGCCTTGTTGCACAAGTTTGCTTCATTATGTTCTAAAGAGGATTGGGTGGAGTTGTCGTGGAGATAATTATTTTGTTGCCTCGTCAAGGTCAAGGAGTTTGGTTGTTAGTTTCACTATTGAAAAAGTTGGCATCAGCAAAAAGTCGGTGAGGGTCCAGAAAACATCGTTTCAGGAAAAGTCGGCAAAATATCGGAAAACCACGACAAACATTAAAAAATACAAAATATATTCATTTTTTTCAAAATTTTAAACATAAAAAGCAACAACAACATCAGATAAACACATTGGCACATAAATATGGAGAAAGCAATAACAAACAAAAATGACAAAAAAAACTCAAAAAATCTGCTTTATGAGGATGATTTCCACTAACTGGCCACGACTTTTATGAAAAGTCCCTACTTTTTCAAATTAGAAAAAATCATTGGCCACGACTTTTATGAAAATGTCCCGACTTTTTCAAATTAGAAAAAATCGCAACTTTTTCTAGCCGATTTTTCGTCGGCCGAAAAAAGTCGCGAAAAATCGCAGGCTTATTCAACACTAGTTAGTTTTCCTAGCCCGAGTTTTTTTCCAGGGGGGGGAGATGGGAGATGTTCTAGGAAGTTGTCAATAAGAGGTGGTGTTGAGATAATGCCACCTTCATAGATCATCCAAGTTACGTTTAAGAAAGAATGTGAGAATATTTTATGTAAACCCAACTTGAGGGGTTTGTTGGACTATTGGGACTGCTTCACTTATGTTTAACCAAACTAGTGGATTTTGCAGTCCCACCCTTTGGGATCTTAGGGGTAAACCCTAAACCTATTCATTGGTGAGGCTCTATCCTCGATATGCACAACGTATACACACAATGCATTTGCGCTTTTGGATTTTCTTACAAAAACATGCATCATTGTTTAGAGGTGTTTTTGAACAACACCATTCCACTTGGTTATGATGGGATCATCATGAAACCCTAACAAAAATTACAAATATTTCACATTCTCCAATCATATTGCTCCATAATTGAGGGACGGAGAGTCCACACAATTCACAAACACAAATTCTCAATGTGGAATAGAAGTACTTTGTCTTCTGCAATTATTGTAAGAATGGAACATGCTTTGAACCCCTTTGTGTATGATTTCTAGTTGTAAGGGGAAAAAACCCAACCACGAGTTGTGTGGTTAAGGTCCTGAGTGGGCCTAATGGTTAAGAACATGTGTTTCCTCTTAATAGGTCACAGGTTCAAATCGATAGGGGGGTAGGGTATGTATACCTTCGTAGACTTTACCAATCAAATCGTTGGGCAAAGGGGGGTCCCTTGTCCCACGAACAAGGGGGTCTCATACACCAATTTGGTGTGTTGGCTTGGCCGTGACCTTAAAAATAGATTATTATTATTATTATATACAGCGTGAGTGGGCCTAATGGTTAAGAACATGGGTTTCCTCTTAAGAGGTCACAAGTTCAAATCTAGAGGGGGGTAGGGTATGTATACCTTCGTAGACTTTACCAGTCAAATCGTCGGGCGGAGGGGGGTCCCTTGTCCCACAAACAAGGGGGTCTCATACACCAATTTGGTGTGCTAGCTTGGCCGTGACCTTAAAAATAGATTATTATTATTATTATTATTATTATAGTTCAAAATAGATCACCATAAATTGTTGGCCAATAGCATGTAATAAAATAAAACACAAGCAAATACGCCACGACAACACTACACTTGAGGGAATTTGGACTACATATCATTGTGTATGTTTGCCAACAAATATAAAAACCAAATCAACATATCGTTGTGTGAAAAAACGTATTTTTGTCTATGTAAAAATGGATTGGCTACCTCTGTGTGTATACAACAACATCTCACTGCTAAAGAGAGTTGTTGGGAGTGCAGGGCATTGTCCCAATCAATAAGACCATCAACTAAATGTTACCAAAATCCAAGCAAACCAATAGCATGATTTTGGGCACCACGAATGCCGAAAAATCTTCGACTTGAGCATCTGAATGCCCCTAAGCTTCTCCTACAAAACCATCTTCCGGTTCTGGTTGAGACTCTAGTAAAGTTTGCACAAGGATGTCCACATCTCAAATGCATAGTCTTAAATAGTCAAGTGGGGTATGACATGGTCTCTCACCGCATCACAGATAGTCCTCTTTGCCTTGTTGTTCCTCTTCCTGAACTCTGCCACCAACATGAGAGCAATGATAGGAAGAAGAACAACGGGAGCCTGAACTATATCCCATAGTTCAAGATCCTCCAAGACAAAGATAAGCCTGGTCTTCCAAGGGGAACAGTTGCTAGCTCCGGCTAGCCTATCCTCTACCCTCATCTGAGACACCGACATGGTTGTACACTGAAACTCAAACTGATGCTAAACTGAAAAAGAAATCAGCCTCAACACTTGACACACAAGCATGAAATAAGGCTGTCCAAAACTGTGAAAAAATCTGCCAATTGTATGCTAAAAAATCAGCCAACTCTTACCTACCAAGGCTCCGATACCATGTACATTTTTGAGGAACTAGAAGGCTGCCCAACAGGTCTGTTTTTTACCTCTTGTTGGGCTCTAAGTTTACTCAATCAAATCTGTCCTTCCTACTGTTTTAGGACAGCAAACAGGTCTGAAATTTTCTGCCAAGAAATCTGCCTTCAAACTGATGGTTATATGTTCTTTTAAGGTGTCTTTGCAAGTGTTTTAGTCACTGAATGTTAGCACATGCAAACCTTAAAACATATAGCACTCCTCTAGGATCTTTACAAGCTCCTACTGCTGATTTAAACACTAAGCATACATGATAAATGAACACAAGTATTTTTGGTCAACATGACCCTAGATAAAAAAAAAACCTGGGGAAAACCAATTTAGAATGAAAGTATATATATGTGATGTTTCAAGCGTTGAAAACAACAAGTAGGCAAATACAATGGAACCTGTACAAATAGCAAGATCCTCTCAAGCTTTGCTAGAAGGTTCCATGAAGGATGAGCTCAAACAAGTGTACCCCCTTCTTTTGTTGCCTCTTCCACTGAACTGATGTGCCCTTGATCTTCTTTTGGTTGTTTAAGAAACCCTTGCATGCAAATCTCTATTTGTATGTTGTCCCAAACCTCCACCAATCAGATCTGCAAAAGCTCAAAATATGCTAGTACCTGCTAAGCTTGCGCCCTCCTCCAAGAGTGTGCCCTCCTCCAAGCAAGAATTGTCACCACAAAACAAATAGGCCCTAAGCCTCCTTGCGCCCTCCATGAAAAATGGCACCCAAGCTCTCCTCTCCCAATGCTTCCATTCTCATCCTCTTGCTCCTCTCCAAACTCTCCAAGTGAACAAATGAAGGAATGAGCCTCTTTTTGCCCTATGCACCCCTCTTAAGGAATCATAAGGAAACCTAAAAGATCAATGGCTAGGATCACTCCAAGCCATATCTAATCCATGGTTGAGATCTCTCAAAAAGAATCTAAACTCAAAACCCACTTTGGGTTAAGTTTCCATAGTTCACTTCATGTCCCTCAATTCACCCACAAAGTGAATTAATAGTCACTTTTCACTCAAGTGACAAATTTCACCCTTTTGACTTAGGAAAATGTCAAAGTGAAATTAGACTTAAAGTATAAGGCACAATGGGTCAAATATCTCCCTCTTGTGGTTATAGACCCACAACCACAAGGGGACCACTTCCCTTGGTACACCAGAAGCCAACACTCCCTCTTACCAAGGAAAGTGTTTCTCACCAAGGCATTAGTGAGAATATCTGCCACCTGCTAATCAGTCGAAATATATTGGAGCTTCATTGCCCCATGTTGAACCCAATCTCTGATGAAGTGGTATCTGATCTCAATATGCTTCAACCTGTCATGAAACACTAGATTCTCAAAGAGTTTGATACAACTCTGATTATCGCAATGAATGAATGTCGGAGACAACTCCTGACCAAATAAACCAACTGACAACTTACGAAGCCAAATGGCCTCGCAACTAGCTTGACTAGCTGCCATATACTCTACCTCGGCCGAACTCAAAGCAATTGACTTTTTCTTCCGACTAAACCAGGAAACAACTCCTGATCCCAAGCCAAAGCAACACCCTAAGGTGCTTTTCCTGTCAGTAGCACATCTTGCCCAATCTGAGTCTGTGTAGCCAACCAAACTGACTCCATCCCCTCTGACGTACTCCAAACCAAAATCCATTGAACCTACTATGTACCTCAAAACATGTTTTTCCCCAACCCAATGAACACTCCTAGGCTCCACCATAAACTGGCTGAGAGTGTTCATGGCAAAACAAATGTTTGATCTGGTGTTGACCAGATACATCAAAGAACCTATCAGCTGCCTATATCTCATAGCACCACCAACTGGGAATCTGAGACCATAGGTGTAGACATGGGCCCCCAGTCGTCCATCTGAAACCTGCTCAAGATGTCTGCAGCATAGTTCCCCTACCCCAAAAAGATATGACCCTCCTCCTACCAAACCTCCATGCTCAAGAAATAGTGCATCAAATCGATGTCTATCATCTCAAACTCTTATGCAAGTCTCAACTTGCAATCAACTATGAGAAGCTTCGCTCTTGTGATGAACAAATCATCAACATACCGTATGAGAATGAGTGTATCCTCACCTCGAATGATGTACTAGAGGTTCGGATCTGCCTCAGTCTTCTCAAACCCCATCTGAAGCAAAGCGTCAATACGTGAATACCAAGCTCTTGGAGCTTGCTTCGGAACACACAATGCCTTTCTCAAAAGGCACATATGAGAATCTCTCTCCATCACCTCAAACCCTTAATGGCTGCTCAATGTACACATCCTCCTCAATAAAGCCATTCATAAATGTGGTCTTTGCATCCATCTGATGTATCCTCCAACCCATCTTTGTCGCTATGGCAATAATGCTCTGAATGGACATGTATCTCGCAACTGGTGCGAATGTCTCATCATAGCCAACTCCCTCTACCTGAGGGAATCCTCACACCACAAATCGAGCCTCGTGTTTCTCTATGCTGCCATCTATATCATACTTGGTCTTTTACAACCATTTGGAAGTCACAACTGACTTCCCCACTAGCCTCGGCACCACCTCCCATACATCATTGCGCATAATGGAGTCATACTCCTCAAGCATGGCATCTCGCCAAACCTGTTGGTCAACTGCCTGGGAAAATGTCTCGCGCTCTATATTTGTGATGCTCATCACCATCGCCAAGTAGGACCCAAGCCTATCTGGTGCTCTGCTCTCTTTGAACAACCCCTTAGGCTCTCCAACATTCTCCTTGGCTTCCTTCAGGGTCTCCTGAAACCATCCAGGTTTCCTCTTCCCTGTAGTAACCAAAGGAGAAGTAAGATCTTCGCGCCCACAAGTCTCTACCTCAGATCTCATGCCAACACTCTGAGATCCTGAAGTCTCTGCACCCTCTTCCTAAACCCTCTGCAACTGTGAACCTGAAGTTGTGCAAGGTGACCCTATCACCCCTAAAACTGGTGTATTAGACACCTAAGGTTGTGCTCCCTCTGAAACATCAATTTGTGTCTCTGGAAGCTCCTCAATACTGTCTCTCGACTCAAGAGACCTCCTGAAAGCTCTACCCTCCTCAAATCTAACATCTCTGCTCACCACCACTCTCTGTTGTGATGGAATGTAGATCTGGTAGGCCTTCGAGACCTCTGAGTAACCAACTAGAATCCCCTGTTGTGTTGTGGGGTCTAGTTTTGTCCTCTTCTCTGAGGGGACATGAGAGTATGTCAAGCATCCAAAAATCTTGATATGCTCAACATCAGGCCTCCTACCAGTGAAGGCCTCCTCAAGAGTCTTCTTCCCCAAAATCCTGTGGGGACTCTTGTTTTGTAGATAAACTGCAGCACTCGCCTCAGCCAAAGGTATAGAGGCAAACTCCGATCATGCAGCATAGATCTCGTTGCACCTGTAATCGCCATGTTCTTCCTCTCGGCAACCTCGTTCTGCTGGGGGTTGTAAGGCACAGGCATCTGTCTTTTGATCCCTTCCTAGGAACAGAAGTCTACAAACTCCGTGGAGGCATACTCACCTCCATTGTCTGACTACGAGACGTTGATCTTCTTTCCTGTCTGGTTCTCCACAAGAGCTTTGAACTCTTGGAACCTCTTGAAGACCTCACTCTTGGCCTTCAGGAAATAGATCCAGGTCTTCTTGGAGTGGTCATCTATGAATGTGAGATAGTACACACAAACACTCAAGGGCGCCTAAAACATGGGCCCACACACATTTGTGTACTAAATCCAGTATTCCAACTAACCTGTTGTCACAGTTGGGAAAAGAAGCCTTGGTAAACTTACCAAGCGCACACCCTCTGCACACATCTTGATGCTCTGAGTTGAACTGTGGCACTCCTGTCACAACCTCTCTCAACCCTCCAAGAGCCTCATGATGAAGGTGATCCATCCTCCGATGCCATAACTCACATAACTGACTATTGTCGCTACTCGCTGCAAAAGCATGCAGGGGCTGAAAAAGAAATCTGTATAATTTACCATCCCTCAATCCAATCACCTGCCTTGAGGTGAGACGGGACCCCTTAAGGTGTATGAGGACCTATGTCCCTCTGAAGGACACCTCAAGACCCATGTCCTGGAGGGTGGAAACTGATATCAGATTCTTTTTCAACCCAGGGACATACAACACATCCCTGAACGAAATGGATAGCATACTCTCCCTCTGAAAAGTAATTATGTCACGCCCAACAACCCTAACTATGGTGTCATCACCAAATGCAATCTCCATCTTGACCTCAGGATCTTTGGGATCAGTGAAGTGCTCTCTCACACCC
This sequence comes from Picea engelmannii, assembly GCA_009831015.1. Classification (NCBI taxonomy): domain Eukaryota; kingdom Viridiplantae; phylum Streptophyta; class Pinopsida; order Pinales; family Pinaceae; genus Picea; species Picea engelmannii. Next base: position 46,082 of record ML805763.1, read on the forward strand.
GACATGTGGCTCGAAGCTCCACTATCTATGTACCAGATGTTGGGTGTCATCTCAACTGAAGTGCAACAAATAAGGAGGGCACACTCCCTCTCAAACCGTGCCTGAAACTCCTCATTTGTTGTAGTTGCTATACCACCCGACTTCTTCTTCCTGTTGGGACACTGTCCAGCATAGTACCCCATCTTCTTACAAGCAAAGAACTTCACTTTTCTCATATCTCTCTTCTGCCCACTGCCACTCTCTCCCTATGGCTTGGCCCCCATCTTAGAACCCTGTCGAGCACCCTTGTCGACCTTCTTCTTTCCCTTTGACCAAAGAGCAAGATCCTCATCACCTTTAGATATCCCTTGTTGTCCTGAAGACCCAGAGTTGCATCTCAACTCCTGTACGAAATCATCCTGAAGTCTCTCCCAAGTAGGCATGACCTCTCAAGTGACAATGCCTCGTACAAATGAACCCCAAGGTTTGGAAAAGTTGTTTATCACCATAAAGTCTGGATCCACTATCTCTCTGACCGCTATTAACTCATCTTTGATCTGAGTGAATCTGCCAAGGTATGAAGTGATCGACTCTGACTCGAGCATATGAATGCCCCTGAGCTTCTCCTGCAAAACCATCTTCTGGTTCTGGTTGGGACTCTGGTAAAGCTTGCACAAGGATGCCCACATCTCAAATGCATAGTCTTTACCAGTGAAGTGGGGTATGACGTAGTCTCTCACCACATCACAGATAGTCCTCTTTGCCTTGTCGTTCCTCTTCCTAAACTCTGCCACCAACATGGGAGCAGTGAGAGGAGGAACAACAATGAGAGCCTGAACTATATCCCATAGTTCAAGATCCTCCAAGACAAAGATAAGCATGGCCTTCCAAAGGAACTAGTTGCTATCTCCAGCTAGCCTATCCTTTGCCCTCATTTGAGACATTGACATGGTCGTCCACTGAAACTCAAACTCATGCTAAACTGCAAAAGAAATCAGCCTCAACACTTTACACACAAGCACGAAATAAGGCTGTCCAAAACTGTACAAAAATCTGTTAATTGTATGCTAGAAAATCAGCCAACTCTTAGCCACCAAGGCTCTGATTCCATGTAGATTTTTGAGGAACTAGAAGGCTGCCCAACATGTATGTTTTTGACCTTTTGTCGGGCTCTAAGTTTACTCAATCAAATCTGTCCTTTCTGCTGTTTTAGGACAGCAAATAGGTCTGAAATTTTCTGCCAAGAAATCTGCCTTCAAACTGATGGTTATATGCTCTTTTAAGGTGTCCTTGCAAGTGTTTTAGTCACTGAATGTTAGCACATGCAAACCTTAAAACATATAGCACTCCTCTAGGATCTTTACAAGCTCCTACTGCTGATTTAAACACTAAGCATACATGATAAATGAACACAAGTATTTTTGGTCAACATGACTCTGGATAAAACTCCTCCGGGAAAAAACAGTGTAGAATGAAAGTATATATATGTGATGTTTCAAGCATGGAAAACAACAAGTAAGCAAATACAATGGAACTTGTACAAATAGCAAGCTCCTCTCAAGCTTTGCTAGAAGGCTCCAAGAATGATGAGCTCAAACAAGTGTGCCCCCTTCCTTTGTTGCCTCTTCCACTGAACGGATGTGCCCTTGATCTTCTCTTGGATGTTTGAGAAACCCTTGCATGCAAATCTATGTTTGTATGCTGTCCCGAACCTCCACCAATCAGATCTGAAAAAGCTCAAAATCTGCGAGTACCTACTAAGATTGCGCCCGCCTCCAAGCAAAAACTGTCACCACAAAATAAATAGGCCCTAAGCCTCCTTGCGCCCTCCATGAAAGATGGCGCCCAAGCTCTCCTCTCCCAATGCTTCCATTCTCATCATCTTCTCTTGGTTATTTGAGAAACCCTTACATGCAAATCTTTGTTTGTATGCTGTCCCAAACCTCCACCAATCAGATCTGCAAAAGCTCAAAATATGCGAGTAGCTGCTAAGCTTGCACCCTCCTCCAAGCAAGAACTGTCACCACAAATCAAATAGGCCCTAAGCCTTCTTGCGCCCTCCATGAAAGATGGCGCCCAAGCTCTCCTCTCCCAATGCTTCCATTCTCATCCTCTTGCTCCTCTCCAAACTCTCCAAGTGAACAAATGAAAGAATGAGACTCATTTTTCCCTGTGTGCCCATCTTAAGGAATCATAAGGAAACCTAAAAGATCAATGGCTAGGATCACTCCAAGCCATATCTAATCCATGGTTGAGATCTCTCAAAAAGAATCTCAACTCAAAACCCACTTTGGGTTAAGTTTCCACAGTTCACTTTATATCCCTCAATTCACCCAAAAAGTGAATTAATATTCACTTTTCACTCAAGTGACAAATTTCACCCTTTTGACTTAGGAAAATGTCAAAGTGAAATTAGACAAAGTATAAGGCACAATGGGTCAAATATTTCCCTCTTGTGGTTAAAGACCCACAACCACAAGTGGACCACTTCCCTTGGTACACCAGAACTCAACAGTTTTGCTATTCATTGGGGGGCATTAGAGTAGTAAGTGAATTGAGAGTGTGGGGCTTATCAATCACAAAATGGTGAGTAGGAGCAGTTGCTCTACACTACATATTCATAGAGAAAAACCCACAACAATTATTAAACACAAACTTGAAGCAATACACCATGAACAAAACCACAGTAATTTAACACCATCAAACATAATGTTTACCCTGGAAACCCAAATGGGAAAACCAGCTTCTAATGCCAATGTTCAGCCTCTATTAAATTTTAATCAGCAATTATGAAGGTCTTTATAGAGTATTTGGCTCTCTTTGGGCCTCTAGCAATTTGTTTACAGGAAAAAAACCAAAGCATTACGAATCTCCATCGAGGAACCCCTTCTAGTTTTTTGTGCAAGAGTTTATTGGGAGCCTCAAGCTCTGCTGAGGTAGCTAGAAGGACAGGTGTTGCTGCCCTTTCATTTCCCCTTCTGCAGCGCTCTCTTTCCCTTTTTGTCTTTTGCTGAGCATTCCTCCTCAGATATTGGCAGTCCAAAGTTCCTTGTGGCCAATGGGTGACTGGCTAAGTCAAGGTGTGACCATCACGCTACCGACCACTCTCCTACTTCATCCGCTTCCGTAGCTTTAAACTTCTCTTCTACAGCCTCTTCCTTTGTAGCGGTATTACTAACTCTACTTTCATAGTCTCTTCAACAACTTCTGTAGCCTCTTCTTTCGCTGATTATTTGGGTTAGAGCTGCATCGCACGCCATTCTTGTTTGTTTTGGATCCATAGCAGATCACATATATAACTATTTACAATGGAAAGTTGAAAATAATGAAATATTGCAAAAGGAGAAACACGTGAATGACCATCAAAGATTATCGCTCTACAGTAGACAACACATAATGTATTTCTACACTTAACGATCACTGTACATAGTAGATAGTTTTAGATTTTAGTAATAAATAAGTAAGCCTTACTTATGGTGTTTCTTCTCGCATGAGATGTGTGATGTATTAGAATCATTTAGAAAGATGGGCATGGAGATGGTAGCCAACATGATGATTCAAATACTCAAAAATCCAGAAAAGTTATCAAATGTTTTGATTGTGGTATGATAGGTGACAAGGCCAAATTTTGTAGGAAATGATTGTAGGATCAAAACCACAACCACAGCCCTGCTTCCCGAGATCGATTTAGAAATAAAAAGGCCAATGTAGTTGATCATAACGAGGAAGAAGAATTTTACACTTTTTTGGCTAATAAAAAAGAAACCAATGGGAACAAAACACATTGCTGTATTGATTTGGGTGCATCACAGCATTGTACCAAACAGAGAGATTGGTATACTAATTTCAGAGAAGACAGAAAAATCTGATTATGTTGTCTTTAGTGTTAGAAGAATACAAAGTTGAATGAAAGGGAAGAGAGCAAGTTCAAATGAGAGATAAGTGATTACTGTTTATGATTGTCTACTATGTCCATGGTTTGGAGAAGAATCCACTTTCAGTTAGTTGTATTATGAACATGGCTTAAAACAATGATTGCGATGGGTGTGAAAGAACATGGTTTGTTTCAATTGATGGATGATGAAGACAAAATGGTCGAAAAATATGCTCTGATGTGTGAGAAAGATGTCCATTTGAAAGGACAATGCTCTGGGGCTGATGTACAGAGAGATTTCAGCAATTAAATTGCTGAAAATAATTGAAATCAGCATGAGAACAGCACTTCTTTGAGGGGCCGAAGAGAGAAGAAAAGGCTGGTGCTACAGGACCCTGGAATTTCCATGGGACGAAGGGCGAAGCAGCCAGCAGCAATGGGAAAGTAAGAAGCAAATTTATTATGCTTTATCTGCTGAATTCTATGAAAGAGATAAAGAGAAGCAGGATGGTTCTTCTACTGAGATGCAAGAGAAAAGAATTTATATGTTCAGCTAAATCTGTTCTTCTACTGAGATGCAAGAGAAGAATTTGTATGTTCAGCAAACATTGGTTCTCATCTGTGTATATAAATCTGATAACCAAAGGCCCAACGTATGATAAGTATGGATGAATAATTAAAGTCTAAATATCTTCTTATAAAATAATTTATAAATAATTCAAATTTCAGCAAAGATATATCACTATTCATAATGGAAAGTTGGAAATAATGAAATCTTGAAGAAGGACATGGAAACAAATGATCATCGAAGAGTGCATTCTCTACCATCATCTTATGCATTTCATCAAGAACTTCATAGGTTTTGCAAAAAAAAGCTATCATGATTCATAAAACCTTGCTAATCTTAAAACCATTAAGTCTTCTTGACTAATGGGAACCGTTTTGTATTTTGAGGAGTTACTAGTTTCGATCCCACTCTTAGCTAGAGGAGTTACTAGTTTCAATCCCACTCTTAACTAATTAACTTTGTCATTTTCCATTTGCTCTCTTGACTAGACGACCTTAGCCTTCTCTGCAGTTAGTTTTGACAATAGATGCACACTCAAGTTCAAGCAATGTATGAAGCCATGCATATTTCTGGTAGACAAATGACAACACTCCTGGCCAATACTTTCAAAGCTTTCCCTTGCCCATGATATCAAATAAACAACCAAGGCCAATGTACCTTTTGTCAGAGGGGCATCACTGAGAAATGATGAAGTTGCCACAATTCCAAATCAACCATATGTAAACACATGTTTCTACAAGTTAACCTAGCAGAGAGCCGATGGAGTTGAAAAAATTTAGCTATGTGTTCTAGAGTCTTCAGTAAGTGGAATAAGAACCAGCTAGACTGCCTTGTTGCATCCTAACTGCTAATCAGCAACTTTTCATTCAGGTAATTAAACCATTGATGGTGTTTTAGTTGATAAAAATATCTGCAGAACAACTATGTAAGTTTAAAATGGCATCAAGTCATTTTTCATCTTTGCTTCTCTTAGTTCTTTATCGAATGGACTATACAAACAATCCTAATTGAAGCCAGGCATTATAGAAAAGGCCAAAAGTTCTCTGTATTTCACATACCAAAGGAATTTCATATGGTGAGGCCAAAGTTTGAAATCAATAGCAGATGCAGGTATAAGCCTATTTCATCATTTGTTAAAATCGGATTTTTTGCTCAAAATTTCATTGTCTTCTAGTCATAAGAAACAGGGTTCAAACAATTTTGGACTTACCGACAATATACAAATCCTAAAAAGTTCAAGAAGTCTTCGAGTATATCAAGCATCTTTGTCATTTGAGAGAAGAGTAACACACGATGTCCACCTTGTTTCAATCGTGGAAGAAGCTGCATCCACCATATGCTAAATTGATGAGATATTGTGTTTTTACCAGAAGAATTTCCAACATCTGTGAAGAGAAAATATATAGAGAGAAAATACAAGACTTAAGGGTTTACAATGTGCAGGCCTTGTAGATTCCCGAGATTCATAATAATGAAATCAAAACTCAGACTTAAATAGTACAAGGTGAATGAAAACCTTTTCCAATAGCTGAAGCTTTCCAGACGCTCCAACTAGCATCTCAAATGCCTTTTCTAGAGAAGTGTTTACCGGTTCTTGTCCTGGGAAAAGATACTGGCAACATAAAGAACAAATTAATATCATCTCTTGGAAGACTCTGCTTTAAGCAATGCTTCCAACACATCCTGATTACTCTAACAACAGAACTATAATGAAGCATTGTTTTCTCTAACATAAAAACTATTTAAAGTACTTCCTGATAACAATAACTGCAAAATACTCATACAGCAGAAAATTTGAGCTGTATTTGATAAACTACAAAAGTTAATACAGACTCCAAAATTGGTTAAGCATGCACTAAAAATAGAAAATGAATTTTCCACAAAGGTAGATAGCAGAAGAAGAGAAATAAAATGAACTATTTACTGGTGTACATTAGTAAAACTAATGAATGATGGAACTATTAATTTTCAGCAGTAGATAACTAGGAAAAAAAAGGGAATGCTTTATGTAACTCCACTATAGAATCTGTCACCCCTTGAAAATCCATGGTTCATCTTGCATTTTCAATGGCCTTTCTTTTATTCCAGCACAGCAGATCCTTGGAGTTCAGTGGCAGTCACAAAGTGCAGGAAGAGACTTGGGAGGTATTGATGGAGACTTTTCTCGAGACACCTCAAAATAAGATGAGGTGCAACTAAGATGAACTATTTATTGATGTCTATTAGTGTAACTAATGGATGATGGAACTACTAATGTCCAGTAGTATACAACTAAGAAATAAAACGGAATGCTTTACGTAACTCCGCTATAGAATCTGTCACCCCTTCAAAATCCATGGTTCATCTTGCATTTTCATCGGCCTTTCTTTTATTCCAGCACAGCAAAGAAATAAGATCAACTATTTATTGATGTCCATTAGTGTAACTAATGAATGATGGAACTATTAATGTCCAGGAGCAGATAACTAGGAAAGAAAGGGAATGCTTTACATAACTCTGCTATAGAATCTGTCAACCCTATAAAATCTATGGTTCATCTTGCATTTTCATCGGCCTTTCTTTTATTCCAGCACAGCAGATCCTCGGAGTTCAGTCACAGTCACAAAGTGCAGGAAGAGACTTGGGAGGTGTTGCCGTCCTTATACACACTTGCAGACGTGAGTTGAGTTCGGCTCACTCAGTGTGTCCTTGGAGGCACAATGCCTAGGTTCACAGCCCACGCAGTCACTTTGACCGGAACCTCTTCCGTCTAGGCTTTCTCCTAGGGAAGCCAAAGGGGGTAGACCTTAATTACTAGATGTGTTAAAGTTAGATTCTAGGAGTTAATTTTAATTTGTTAAGGTTAGAGGGGATTATAATCCTAAGATGCTAAGGCAACCATGCAATATGCAAGGGTTAGCATGACAAGCAAGTCCTTTCCCTAGGTCAACTAAGACTAGTGCCTAGAAATTGGGCAAGGGGTCAACTATGTTAAAGGGTGGTTAATTACAAAAGAATTACAAGTTATAATTTTACAAGAAAGAATAACTCAATAAAAGAATATCATATACATTTATTTACAAGCTATACAAAAGAATGAGATATTACAATCTAACCAAGTATGTTTAATGTGTGCAGGATAAAGAAGACTCAAGCATCAATCACATCATCATTTACACTAGATCATCAACATATTACTTCATCAACAAGATTATCAGGACTAAGCACAATTACTATGAAGAAATGAGGACAATCTACACTC
>ML805763.1:56935-97183 GCA_009831015.1 Picea engelmannii
GAGGGAAAAACTCAAGGGAAATCATTAAGGCTTGGAAGGCCCAATGATAACCTGAGGATAAAAAACCCTTGGTGAAAGGAACTCTCCCAGTGAATCGATGCCAAGGTAACTGACCTAGACATGACTCATGCAGACCTATTACATTATTAACCCACGCAGGGGTGCGAAAATTCCAAGTACAAAAATGAGTGTTGGGCCAAACACAGCCCTGTAGAACCAAGAATCTTCAACAATACTGCATCTGATGATGCATCTCTTCATGGCACATGAGTTGACCACCGGTGCTAAATGGGTGGTCAACAGGAGGTATTGATGGAGACTTTTCCCGAGACACCTCAACATGAGATTCCACTTGGGTGCACATGACAAAATACCTAAAGCATATTAAAGATACTTCATGGGGCATTTCACATTATCCAATGCAGATCCCACATATTTGGACGCATGTTTGGGCATTACACTTTGTTCAAGGCAATGGTTAACATATTTGGAGGAAATTCTTTTGTAGGAAGACATGCCATGTGGCATAGTTGATATGGTCTAAGCCCTTAAACAAATAATATATGCATACTCTAAAGAAGTAGAATGATGACATATGGCAAGTGGACGTATGCAAAAGTGAATGAGGTCGCAAGTCAAAATTGAATTTATAAACCTAAATAGATCAACTGAAGCACCATTTTCACTCATGAAGAGAAGCATTGGGGTTTGTGGGTTCAACAAGAGGTGCATTAGGGCTTGATAGGTCGTAATCAACCATGAAGAAGGCCTAGGGAGGTGCACCCTCGAAGTTTTACACGCACAAGCATGGATAGGAAAACATATATAAGAAAGAGAAAGAGTGGATTGATTCATTCCTTCAATGATGAAATGTTATGTAACTCTCGAATACATAACTATTAACCTAAGTTGTGCCCCATTATTACATCACTTTATTTGTGAGCACTTGTTATTCATCTAAGTTCTAAGTTCTAAATATGACTATTATTTCCAATACCTACCCATAATGGTCATTTTACATGCTTCTTCAAAATACAAAAAGACAATCTTTGGACAAGCAAGATGTTTGCAGTCTACAACATAAGATCTTCAATGTAGCAACTGGAACTGGAAGTGAATTGTAATTGACATTGTTGATCAAGTACAATTTACATCACCATCCTTTTGTTTGACCATTGACTCACCAACCAGATGAGAGGCAATGTTGGTTGAATAGTCAAGGTTTCCACCATTGACATGAAACTAAGCTTGTTCACTGCACTCACTTCCTCCATATCTTGGTGGTCCAACACATCAAAATGTTGTGTTTGTGTCTCTAAGCAAGCACCATCATCTTCACCATACCTAACAGTCTTGTTCTTTACCACTTCATATTCACCCTCTCTAAGGGTCTTCTTATTATGAATTACAATAGATAATACATAACATACCTATTGTTTGTCATCTCCTCTTTGTTGATTTGAACTTGCTTTGGAAGCAACATCATCGAGGGCCTCATTTAGTCAAATATGTCTCACCTAACACTTCTATGACCTAGGCCTTATGGCTGAGGCCTTATGGCTGAGTTTATGCTAAAATTACAGCCATCTTTCTATTGAACCAATCCTGCATTCTCAAATCCTATTAACCTCAATAAACATTTTTCTTCCACAACATGGCAATTATCTTTTGGATATTCTTATCAATAATAAGACACCTATTATTGCTAAAATTTGTGTCTAAGCATGCACTATGCTTCATTATACTACATATTGAAAGTAGATATTAAACCAAACAAATAACATAATCAACATCTCTAATAATTACCTTCGTACCTCTTACCTAAAGTAGGACGTTTCCCCTCAGATTGAGATTTATCCTCTACAAAATCAACATAGCAATCAATATTGTTAGTAAAATGTATAGATGCCCCTTAATCAACATACCAATCATCCCTACCACTCTTTGAATCCTTGTTTCTAGACATGGACACATAGAACTCTTTCTCCACCTTGTCTTCAATCACGTTAACATGTTTCTCTCTGGATTGATCATCGAAAGAATGCTCTTGGCTATGCTCTTCATCCCACAACTGCTTCCTGCAAACTTTGCTTATATTCCCTAATTTTCCACAATAAATGCATTAAATTGCTTTTCTACTCTTCTTTGGCTCAGAAGAGTTACAATCATTCTCTTCACTCTATCTATTGCCCTTGCTCTTAAACTTCGCTCCAAGTAGTACCTTAGAAGGCTTAATCCCACAGCTCTTACCAAACTGTTTTTTCCATCTGTCTTGTTGCAAGAGTTTAGAGCTCAACTACTCAAATGTTAAATCTTCATCAATTAAAGTAATGTTCAAGCTCTCAATAAAATTTGCATAGGAAGAAAGTAAACTTTTCAAAGTTATAACCAGCATAGCGTCTTCTTCCATTGTCTTATCGATTGATTAAAATTGATCTCTAATATCCTTGAATTTTTACAAATGATCGTGCAAGAAGTTGGATGCCTTCATTTAAATTGAGAATAACGTAATTTTCGAAGAAAAATGCTCCACCTTTGTCTGAGGTTTCTTACATCTTCCTTAGGTTCCCCCACATGACAAATGCATCATTACCATCTTGAACTTCAAGAAGCATCATAGCTTCTCGATTCTTCACATTTTACTTTTCTTGGGCATCTACATTGGTTTCACTCTGAATTTCTTTCCCCAATACAAATTTGTCAAAACATTTGTATTCAAATATGGAAAGCATCGTTTGTTTCCAAGATATAAAATTATGACCATTAGATTTTTTCCTTCGAACACTCTATAAGCTAAGCTGGCCACACACTAAACCAAAATCAATAATGTTCTAATTACAAACTTACTATAAATAAATCTGCATTTTATAATTAATTTAAAATTTATTTCCAATTTTGAGAAATGATAAACAAAATCTCTCATTGGTACTCCAAAAACAATTTAAAAACTACAGGGAACTGAATTACTAATCAAGTCCCAAATTACATTGTTGTCAATTCTCAGTTCTAGTGGCTTTGTTTTTTCTCTATTCTACCTATTACCCCCCATTTCTAGGGGTAACTAAGGAGATGATGCCTCAATGCCCACAGGTTGCAGACATGGAGTATTGAAAGCCAGATGAGCAAACAAAGCCCCTCCTCTTACAACATAACACCATTGATCGATAGCAGCAGCATCCACCACGCCAGCTTGGCCCACAGAGGATAGCAAGTCTTGCTCCATGAGGTAACAAGTTTGGTGTCATGGTAAGTGTTATTTTAATAATTGAAGCATTCAAACATGTTGCAAAGGGACCTTTCTTGATTTTGAAAACGTTTGCTTGGAAATTATGCCTTTTGCCTCATTTCACCTTGGTGGTCGACATGTTGTTCTAGTAAGTGGGTCACCCTCGAGAAAAGGGTTGCTACTAGGGGGTCTCCTTGAAGGGTCATCGTACCATTCTCGCACATGCATATCACTTTCCACACTTCTTCCCTTTTGTTTCCTCATCTTTTGGATCTTCGAGTATATTGACCCAAGAAGGGCGTGTACCTCATTTCATGGGAAGAAGGGGTTAAAGGCCCAGAGGCTTGTAGCTAGCAAAAGATAAAAGCCAATAAATTATCCTCCAGATGCTTGCCCTAAGGTCCTGAGAGCAATGAAATGCTTCTCCACAAAATTCAAGGACCTGTAAAATAAAACATGTAACTAATAAATGTCTTGCTTGTTAAGGGAATGCACTTGTGGTGTCTTTTACTTTCCTTGCACATGGCACTCAATGTGTTCCTAGCTTCAAGTGGCATTGCGGTACTCTTTACTTTCTATTGCATATAGTACTCAATGTTCGGACCTTATTCAATTAATGGCAAATAAAGTGCTAGGAAAAAGGTTGCATTGAAAACGAGGATGCAGCGCACCCTCTACAAAGGCACCCATAACATGAGCCTTTGTATGTCAAGAAACACCATGCCCAAAAGTCACACCCCCATCCAACTCATACTCTCCTACATGACTTAGAGAGGGTCCTCTTGGAAAAACACTCCTTGACTTGGGGATTGATCTACGCAATCGGACACCATGACAACCCTCCCATACTTAAATTTGGCAAGTTGTATAAGGTCTTTGAGCATTTGTTTATTTTGAAAAGGGGGGATTTGATGCACATGTTTGGGGGGTTCTTTTATTAGATATGGCTTACTTGGCATGATACATGTGACTTGTGGACCCTTGGAGGGTGTGCTTGTTTTTCTTTGCGGGACCTTGCCAGGTGAAAGCTTTTCCATGGAAGCACAAGGTCACTTGGACATTCATAGTGTCATGAAGCCCACATGTTAGATGATGCACCCCCTCTCTCATTGGACACTCAGGAGGATGAACGTTGCCTTTGGAGGCACTTGGACACCATGAGATGATCATATTGTAGCCCCTTGCACCTCAACGTTGGACTTTGGAGGCCTAAAACGTCACCTTCTATGCTCTAGATGTCACATGGAGGCTAGGGTTTTCATGGGGTTTTCATGGTTTGATGGTGATGTGATGTGGTTTGATGGAGAGAGAGACACATGGCATGCACTATAGCACTTGATGCCAAGGCATATGGCCTTTGGAGGCCCAATGATCTTCATCAGGAGGCAAAACATCTCATTTTGGAGGCCTATGTCACCCTTCTAGGGCATGACATCACCCCTAAAGGAGAAATTACTTTATGTATTTTATATTTTAAAGTTGTAAAGGCAAATTTGTAAGGTCAGCCTCCTCAAATTATGAAAGTGGACAAACCTATGTGGACAAATTGTTTAGAGTCATCTCATATAAATATAGATCTCTCATTTCATTTTATCAAAACTCTCTCTTGAGAATTACATACTTTTGGCTGAAATTTTCGCCCTACTTGCGCAATTCGCTACATCTCTCTCTTGATGCTTTGTGGATGCTTTACTTGTCTGTTGGAAGAAAAGGCTAAGGCGCTATCTCTTGATGCTAGTCTCTTTGCAATTGTGATGAAATATTCTTGATAAAGAAGAGTTTTCATGTTATCTCTTGAAATTAGTAAGGAATTTTCTACATATTGTGTTGTTTCCTCTTGTTTCAAGGTTTATTTGCTTAAATCTTTGGACGAGTATAAGGGCATACACCCTCCATCAAGATCTATCCTTATTGTCATTCAAAAAACTATTCTGCAAAGGTTGCTACAAGGAGTAAAAGGGCTTACACCCTTGTAGATTTACCTTGCTAAGGTTAATTTGCTCTAGGGAATAAAAAGGCTTACACCCCTAGCGAAGTAACAAACCCTAGCTCATAACACAAGAGACTCCATAACCCATTTGATAAGGCACTAATCTACTTGCATTGGAGATTGTATATTTATCCATTGGTATACGTGAATTTTTGAGATATTGCAATTGTTTAAGTTGGATCTAATTCTACATGCTATAAGCTATCTTATGCCCTAGGGGCGTCTTGATTGGCCAAGTGATTCTCTTTGCTGTTACAAATTCATGCTACAGCCAATAGGGCTGCTGCAAACACATCTTTATCTCTTGGTTTACTCACTATTCTACCACTAAAATTCACTTGCAAGGTGCTATAATTAATCTACTACTAGTTAGATATCTTTTGGGTGGATTGCTAGTCAATTTTGCAATTGTTTGCAACAGCCATAAGATTGTTATACATCTTGATGATAACACTAATCAACAGCCCTCTAAACACCATCAAAGTCTTGTTTTAATCATTGGAAGTTTAACTAGTCAATGCTAGCTTTGTTTCCAACATCTTGTACTTGATTTTGATGGTTAAATTTGCAGCTCTTTTTATCATTTGTTGCTGATATATATATATATATATATATATATATATATATATATATATATATATATATATATATATGGGACAGCAAGATTACTTCTTGTATCCTCATTGATTTGAGGCTTCTATTATCATCTATTGTCTTGTTCCTGGCAGGGCTAACATTGTTTTGCAAGTACATCATATTTGGCAACCAATTACCCTCCCACGAGACTATTTTCAAAGCTTCATCTCCACATTTGACCTTGACCTATAGGGGCACCTCTCATATCTTATCACTTTCCCTCTCAATCCCTCTAGGGTCACCCGAGATTTCCCCCTTGTGTTGATTTCATCATCACTAAAGTGAGGGGAGTGTTTATCTAAGGTGAGAGTGGGTAAATACTCCCATAGTTGTCACACCTTTGTGGTTTGGGTTGCGCTTTTCCCAAGCTACAGATTGTCTGATAACACTACCAATGGCTCTTCTAATTTCTTTTTGAATCCCACGACGGTCCATCGTATGAATGATCCACGAATCTTATTGTTCTTCCCCTTTATCTACACCAATAGCTACACCTTCTACCCGTTTGTTCGACTTGATTCCTTTATAACATCCATCGATGGATGGTGAGATATTAGAAACTACAGTGGCTTATTTGTGACGTCTTATCAAATTCTCATGCAATGGCTACCTAAAATAAAAAAAAGGTGGCTCACTCGCCTTCATGAACCCACATATCTCCCGACAGCTTAGGATTATATGACATCTCAGAGCAACAACAACTTCCTTTCACAACAACTAGTGGTAAACACTTCTAACGCTTTCTAGAGGCTCCAACTCTATTTGGCATCCGCAAACTCTAACAATTTTTCTTTAGATGTATGCACAATTGCAGAAGGAGATTACTTGCTTGAATAAGTGACGGTGAATACAAAACATCAATTATCGAGCAAGGGCACACCATGAGTGTCAAGTAAAGCAAACTTAGCTCAGGTAAAAATTCAAAGGAAATATAAAAGATTTTGCTCAATGAATGGAAGAAATAATAAGAATTTGATTGTTGAGCAAGGGCATCTATCAATGAGCGAACAAAGGAAGAATAATGCTAGGAAACAAACTATAGTGCACTCATAAGCAAGAGCATGGTAGCATGGAAAGAGATATGCTCAATAGATCCAGGAGAAATGATGGACATTTAATACCCAACAAAGGGAAAATGTGCAAGCAAGATATATGCAAACGAAACGTCGAGCAAGAGAAAAATATCTCCCATGCACAAAATAAGAACACAAAGGATCAAAAAGAGTTGTGAGCTCAGTGAGCGTGTTATGAACCTTGAATATTGAATGCCAAGCACTAAGGAAAGTGTAGTCTTCAAGCATGAGAGTGTTCAAATGTCAAGTAAGGAGAAAATGAATTTGAAAGGCGAGAAGAATAAACTAATGCTCCACAAATATTGAAACAAATACATTAGCATGTCCACCAAGCAAGAGTTGCACATGACTATTGATCACCACGATGTTTGATCAACGTAGAAAAAGAGTGAATTTTGTGTATGGAGGTCAAGTATTTGTGTTGAAATTTATTTCTTGCCTAAGTGAATAGGGAAACCACATAAAGAGCTATAAACCAGATAATAGTGTAAAGATATATGACTTAGGAGGATGGAAGATTCATCAACTATGAAAGTCGGTTTGAATACCAAGGAAGAAAGAAATAGTAATGGATTCCATTTATGACTAGGGAAGAAAGAATTAATAATGGATTTTGTTTATAACTAGATGTATTCCATGAGAAAGAATATGAATGGAAGTAGTCATAATTAGCTTTTTGAACCTCAAAGAACACACCAGCATGGATGATTTAGTATGATGAAGAGAAATCGTCTTTGACTTGATCATGATGAGCTCATTTCGACAAGCCTACAAGGCATCACAAAAGGACCATGATCACTGTGTCAGCAACAAGAAATTAGGGAAATGAACCTAAAATACACTAATTGCCATGGAAGCATAATGCAATAATTAATGAGTACCTATAGGAGAGAAAATCAGCTAACTTAATCAAATAGGCAAAAAGAAGACAGTGGAAGAAGAATTGATTATTTATGCCTTTTTCAATGGCAGAAGAGGCGAACCGTCTATTTAAGCAAGAATTCCATACTTTTAAAGGGTTGGATCTTTGGTGTTTAGTCCCCCATGTACATTATTGTCATTGGTTTTACTGACGATATCTTCACAGTTAGTAATCGTTTCATGTTTCTTTCTCTTTTCCGTATCATTGAGCTATTGTATCTAATGCCACGATTATCTTCTTCAAGGAATTAATTGATTTCACTATCTAAAATGGATTTGTATCTATCCCTTGTATGTGTGAATTTAACGTCAGTTGGAACAATGACCCCCTTGTTAGTCCCCAAATTCTCATTGTGAATTTAGTTGATTGAGCTTTGTTATTCTTCATATTATTGTTATTGTTTCTGCATATCTAATGAGTGCAACTTTGATTGATCCATTGCCTTGATTCTCATATTATTGTATGACTGTGTGTGAAATTCTTTTAGTTTGTCTAGATTCATCCACCCAATATTGATATGAAGACATAGATACTTGATCTAAAGGGATTCTTTGAAAACTCCTTACCCCAATAGATTTATTTTCCCATCTGAAGTAAATTCCTTGTTCATTAATGATTGACTCCATTGCCAAAGTAATAGACACCATTCATGATAGATTTAGCCATATCTCTTTTTAGTTTTGTTTATCGCTATGAATTATACTAAAAATATAGAGTACATGAAACTATTGAAGACATGGAAACTAACATCAAGGATACCCCCCTAGAGGTGTAAAAGCATCATTTGTGAAGTGAGAGAGGAAATGTTGAACTGACAATGGGCATTACCACTAAAGTTGTCTTGAGGCTGCTATAAATGGTGTTAAGGAATGGCATGTTGAAGACGCAAACTTAAGAGACCATTTCAAATCTGTAATGAGCTTGGTATCCCCTATCCTAGGGATAACTAAGGAGATTATGTCTCGAGGCCCACAGGTCCTAGACATGAAGTACCGAGAGGCATATGACTTGAGCTTGGCCCTGGAGGGCCCATCTTTTCTTCAGTGCGTCCTATCTATCAGGAGCAGCAACATCCATCCCATCAGCTTGATTCTAAAGTAGCAGTGGGTCTTGCTCCATGAGGTAATGAGTCTGGGTATCATGGTATGTGTCACTCTGATTTTCGAAGCATTTGAATATGTGCACTGAACTCTCTTTTGTTTCATAACGTTTGCTTGGAAATTATGCTCTTTAACTTGTTCATACCTCGGGCGGGTGACAGAGTGCCCTAGTAAGTTGGTTCCCTTAGGGATGAGTTGCCACTAGGTGGGTCTATGAAAGGTCATCGTCCATTCCTTCCATACTTACAACTTTTTATCATTTGTCCCTCTCATCTTCCCCTACCTTGGTTCGGGCATTGGGTTTGCCAAGCTAGTAAGGGTTGTAACTTGCCTTGTGGGAAGAAGGGGCTAAAGGCCCAAAGGGTAAAAGTAGCTGGCAAAAGTCAAAAGCCAAAATGAAACCTTGAGATGCTTCGCCCAGGGATTCCCAAGAAAGCAATAAATGGCTTCTCAGCAAGAAAAGGGGACCTGTAAAATAAAATAAAACTCAAGATTTAGTTGGTGGATAGGAGGTCCCATCATGAGCCGGCCTATTAGGTCCATGGGCATGTAGCGGTATGACACTACCATCTATCTGGTCACCAAACTAGGGTAGTGGCTCTTGGTGGCATGGCCAAGAGAAAGGGGGTCACATCACGAGCCAGCCTTCTCATTTCCGTGAAGTGCTTATGGGTAACGTTGTCACAATTGGCCACCACGCCAGGACAATGTCCTCCAGTTATTCTCTTGAAAAGAAAAAGCAATAAGACAAAGAATAAAAGGCATTGAATGGGCTAGGAAACAATGGCATCCATGACAAGGTGCAGCTCACCCTCTACAAAGGCACCCACAGGTAAGACCTACATTTCCCTGTTATCATTGCACCCCTTGCCCAAACATTCCCTACACCGTTTCATACACCTACAAGACCTAGATTGGTATTCACCTGGGAAACATCCCAAACTTGAGGAGGATTAGCCCAATAGGACATCCTGAGACCCTCTCCAAACCTGGCATGTTAAATTGCATAACGTCTTTGAGCATTTGTCTAGGTAAAGGGAGGTTTGATGCACATGTTTGGGTAATTTCATTATTAGACACCATTGACATTGCTATGATCCCTGTGACTTATGAGCCCATGGAGGGCGTACTTGTTGTTGTTGCAGGACCATGCCCGGTGGACAGGTACATATGGGGAGATGATTAGCTCGGACCTTCATGGGGCTAAAATCCCACCAAATGGATGTTGTGACGCTAGCCAAGGCCAGAGAGACACCAGGGGCTTGCACCAGATAAAAAGAAGGACGTTCCACCAGAGACACCTTGGGAGGCCCATGACGTCACCCTTGTGACCCTAGACGTCACGTAGCGTCAGATGGACATGATGGAGGCAGTTGTGTGCTAGATGGCATCATCCGAAGGCCTTGGAAGGCCTACCGTTTTTCTCATGGAGCCTGACGTCCCACTTATGAGGCCCAACATCACCCTAGGAGGGCGTGACATCACCTCTATTGCACATTTTAGGGTTTAATTCTTTGAACTTATGTAAAAACTGGATTTTTGATGTAATTTGGCCATGTCGGCCTTTTCTGACCTAAATTTTAATTAAAGGTCATTGATATTGTATAAATAGAGAAATAAAACTCTCATTTTTTCATCATATTTCACTCACACAAGTGTGACGTCTGAAATTCAGCCCTCTTTAAGGGTATTTGGCTGAAATTAGAGGCACACAAACACAAGGGGACCACTTTCCAAGGTACCCAAATCTCAACACTCTTGGTAGGAGGTGACTAGTTCTCTTTGGAGGATTGGTTTGTGATCTAGTCTTGCTCTTGGTGAATAATCTTTGCAGGTTTGTTTTGGTTTGAGGGTAAATTTCTGCAATTTGCTTTACAGACTCTATTTAACCATCAAGATCGTTATTCAAACGTTGGAGATTTATCTTCTAGTCAATGGCTTTCATTTCTAATAGTTATTTGCTGATTTTAATAGTGATTTCTTGCAGCTGTTACTATCTTTTATTGTTGATATAATTTACAGTCTGCTGCAAATTTTGATGCAGCAAGGTTTCTTGCTGCATTCCCTAGTGTTCGGGGGTTTAATTTCATGATTTTTTGGTCTTGGGATATTGGCTCTAACATCGGTTTTGCAGGTTATCGATCAGCTTTCCTCTCTCCTCTGCTAAAGTCATCATTCTCCAAACCCTAAGCACTCTCATATAGTGACCAAATGCGAGATCTTTTACAAACCCTTGCCTTGCACTCTCCATGCCCCCAAGGTCACCTGGTAAGCCTCCTTTGTGGTGGAATCGTCCATCACTAAAACGAGGGGAGTAATTGCTAAGGTGACAGTGGTTCTTACTCCCAGTTGTATCTCACATGTGTTACTTGTGCTTGGCTTTTCCAAAGCGACACTTTGTGCGATAACAAGGCCGACTTTCAAAGGCTCACAAGCATTGGCATTTCAGGAACACTCTTGACTGTCGTAATGGGCCTGTATGAGTCAATCCTTGGTCCTCTCCCTACTGTACATGGGATGTTTGACTTTATCAAGAGTACCATTGGGGTCAAAAAGGGGTGCCCCCTGTCCCCCACCCTTTTTGGTATCTACATAGATAAGCTAAAGCCCTCTTTGAATGATCATATCCAAGATGGCAATCGGTGCCACCTCTACCAAGGCTTGTTATCTATCCTGCTCCTCGCTAACAATGTGGTCCTCTTGGCCTTATCCCCAAGGGGCCTATAGAGACAACTAAATGCTTTGGCACTCTTCAATGATCTTCGACACTTGACGATAAACATGGGTAAAACCAAGGTGATAATATTCAATAGATCAAAGAAAGTACTATTGGATCACCAATTCTTTTTCAAAGGAGAGAAGAATGAGATCACGAGCACCTATACTTATTTGGGGGTACAATTCTCAGTGCCTCGCTTCAATCTTCGACATGTTCTTTAGCCCCAAGTCAACAAAGCATATAGATCCTTAGTTGTTCTTGATAGACAATGATTCTAACACTATTTCCAAGACATACTATCCAAGATGTCCCTCATGGATTCCCTTGTTTGTCCCACAGTTCTCTATGGCTCAGAGGTTTGAAGGGCTAGTTTTCTCAAGGACGATTAGGCTTCAGTCAAGAGAGTACAAACCCGTATCCTTCAACACATCATTGCAAGTAGACAGTACCCCAGCACATCATTCTTGTAGAGATCAATGCCCGACCCTTCCAGCCTGAGATTGCTTTCCTCCTCATTTCACTTCTATGCTACATTCGAAGTTTCCCAGACTTTGTGAAAGGGTCAAGACTGGTATGCATACTTGGCTTATCATTCATTGGAGTCCATTGCTTTATATAGCCCTCCTAGCCATACAAGGTGTTGGTTTGTATGGCTCTCAGACCTTTTGGAGATTGTTGGTATTTCGATGGATCAGCTTCCTTCGCTCATATACTCCCTAGATGCATCTGCCACCTCCTACCTACTAGGCAGGAGTTTAACAGGATCATTCAAAATGAAATTTACAAGCAGTTTATGCAAGTCACTTGGATAAACCTGCAGGGCTAGGGTTACGTCCAAAGATGGCCTTCTATGTTGAGCACAACATTAAGGTGAGGCATGGATTCATTATCCAATCCCATACACATCTCATCATTGGGCGCACTCTCTCCATATCCCCATGATCTAGTTACGAGTGGGATCGCATAGACTTCGAGTCGAGACAGATCACCGGACTATACGAGCACAAAGAATTTTCCAACTGTGTCATCTTTGTGAGGTCGACACAGAGGAGCACTTCACTTTTCACTACCCTGTTTACTTTGAGACCCATGGGAGTTTCCATTTTCTATTTGAGGGGACCCACACCCTATCCAGTCTCTTCATGTATCTAGACCAAAGATGTATGTCCTTATACATACAAGATTGCATGCCCACATTCTCCACCCTCTTCCTAGAACAAATTATGTCCAAAGGAATGCTTCCTTCTTTATGGTGCTCCCATCGACTAGGGGCACCAAGATACAAATTGATGGTTGCATTGCATTATTTACATTATTTTATTGCTAGAAATGGGGACAACCCCTTCCTTGGAAGAGTTAGTTGGGAATAATGGTGGTTTTTACCCTTGGTTTTCCTTTCTGACTCATTGAATTGCACTATTATATGATTTTTTGGAGAGCATTTGCTATTTATCTTCTTGGTTGACCACATGTACAACCAATCATTGCACACTTCTCTAGGGCGCACACTCCATTGGGGATTATTTTAATATTTGTTTAAGGAGGTTACAACCACTTTGACTCATTCTCCTAGGATGCACCTTTATGGATTTGGTTGAGCTTATATGGACCTTGCGTGTGGACTAATATTATTGTTTAGTGGAGAATCCTCCTTACCCACTTAATCAGGGTTGTTACACATTGGAGATTATGCTTTGGGGTTATTGAGAAGGCATCCCACTTCTTGGGGGCTATCTTTGACACATGGTCAACTACATTTTGATGGAGCCTTTATTGCATACCTTTGCACATGCTTGATGGGACATCTACCTTGGAAGTCTCACATGCTATTTTGAAAAGGTTGTTAGCACATTATTTGAGGACTTGGTGGTGTGTTTTCCCTTGGAGGACATAAATGATTGATGGCATGCTGCGGCTTGTTGACATTGTCAACTAAATACTTGAGGAGGTGTCCCACCCTTCTTGGGCTTATCTTGAAGGAGGTTGTTACATGGCCTAACTAACCACTCATTATTTTATTATGTTTGACTTGTCACATGAATTGGTTATGTGAGAGAATATTATTATATTGTTTTTCTTGGAGATAAGGATGTATCTAGCATATTTTATTAATTTCTTTTGGAGAAGAAAGTGGATCTCAACAACTTATTGCAATCTTTAGCAGAGAAGTTGTTGAGAAGGTTTGAATGTAATATTTTATTGTTATTTTGTGGAGAAGTAATCAATCTAGGAAAACAATGACTTGTTTTTTCTAAGAGAGATGGAGCTCACTCTATTCAAGAAGTAGCTCTCTCCATTTGTGACTTATGGTTGGAGTTGTGAGGAGTTCACTTGGAGCCTTGTAGTATATATTTTGGAAGACATAACAAAAAGTTTAAGGGTTCTCTCAATTCATATGTCAAGCTAATGTTTTATGTTTTTAATTGTTGTTCATATTTGGTAGGAATCACTTGTAACAAACATTCTTGAGCGTTGCCAAGGAGAAGGCTATACCTACCACCTTGGAAGGGATTTATGTGAGGAATTTTCCCTCGTCTTCCATTTCTTGTTTTGCTTATATAAGTATTATCTTGTTTCTATCAAATAGTTTCTACTAGTCTAATGCTTCATTGTAGGAGACACCACCATAGTATAGTTTGAGTGTGTCACCTTTAGGGCCCCTCCAAGTTTATTTCTGCATTATTTTACAGCAAGTTAAGGCTGATTTGTGGAAGGTATACCATCTATCTTTACCTTAACCATTCATAAAACACCTCTTAGATTGATGCTTCTTAACTCCATTTTTCCCAACATTGGATAGGCACTAACCTCGGTCACACTAGTGTGGGCAGGAGCTATTGTGGTCACACTAGATAGCCTCTTTTAGTTGCCCTTGGGTTTTCACTTTGTGCTTGGGATTTCTGCATGTATAAGAGGGAGTTCAAGAACTAATAGGATCTATCAAACTTTTAGGGTTTGCCCATAATAGATTAAAAGTGCACAAAAGAACAATATCTTTGACATTTTCCTAGCACGTTTTCCATCTCTGCTCATACACCTCCAACTAAGTCCAAAATTGACCATCAAAAACAATTTTCCACACCTCATAAGATAGCTCTTTATCACATGCCCACAACGTCAACTCCTCCCATAAATCACTCACCACCATACTAGCCAATGTCTCCCTTACCTCTAAAAGGTGCCTAAAGGTGAGGTAACAGCTAGCAAGTTTGTCCAACTTAGAGTGAAAGCAAAAGATGTAAATGACGACACCCTGATTAATGATAAATTCTATGATCATCTTCTCTTTCATGTACAAGGCACCAATCCACTTTTAATCAAGCTTCTTCATCTTAATATCATGCATCAAAAGGTTCAATGCGGGCACCAAACACCTAGACCAAAAAATCCTCAATGATTGTTTCTACTACCTTACAATTAGGTTCATTTTTAGTAATGACTTGAATGACATTGTACAACCCAATTTCTCGAATGGTTTTCGATGAGGACAATCAAATATTAGCACTACAACAAAGAACACGTCGCTTGCCAACACACCAAGAACATTTATCAATGGTTTCCTCCAACATTGTCCCACCATCTGATACAATGATACCCCATAGTGTGATACCACATACTATAAATAATGAATTTTTCCTTGTCTTGTACTGAGGCCTTGCTTTGTCATAGTTGATGATCGTGTATCCTTTAGGAGGATTGTTGATGGTAATGGCCATATCATACAAATAAGGGGAATGAAAAATATTGAATGGTATGCCACCTACATAAAGAGCTAGTACGAACCCCATCGGCCCCCTCGCCAGCAGTCATCATATCCTGGAGACATTGACCTCATTGGCTTCATCTTCAGATATTTCTCTCTCGGCTAGTATTGAGTTGTCCAACTCCTACGATGGACATTCTCACTTTATATCACCCAACTTATGACACTGTTATATACACTTTATTTTGGTTTTAGCTAGACCTAGCGCTTAGCCCAGTTGGATATTTGCCTAGATTGTACTTTCAGTTTTCTTTCTCTCAGGCCAGGAGTGGGCAGAAATCATAACTCCACGAGATGATTATTTCGTTAACATGAAGCTCAATAAATACACAAAGATGCAATCGTTGGTCTTCTACAACATATGACTCTTCCTATCACCTAGCACGCTTCATATGTACATTATTGTTACAAATAACGCAACCAAAAAGGATTGTGTGTCCACCATTCCCCCCCTTAATCCAAAGGGGTGTGTGTGAGTCCAAGCATCATTCTGAACTTCTCAATTTTTTATCTTCCAAGCAATTTGGTGAAGATGTATGCAATTTGCTCATTTGTGGAACAATGTCTTAAGTGAATAGCATTGGCCTCTACTGTTGATTTGTGTAGCTTCGAGAGGTATTCCCACTAGAGGCCAAGGTGTCAGGCATGTGGGAATTTTCGTTGGCACCAGTTTGGACTTTCATTTCAGTGAAATCGACCGAGAAATGAGGCTAGGGCCTCATGGGCAAGTTGATTGGATTCGTGGGTGTGTGGGGGGGTGCGACACCCACAAAGAGAATTAAAATATTCTAATTAATTGTTGAGTTTAGGAAGGGATCCTAAACTCACTCATTGGACTCCTATATAAAGGAGAGATGTCATTCTGACATTAGTGAATCATTGTGGAAGAATGGAGTTGGCATAAGTGAGTCTGCACTTGTCTCGAGGACGATTGGTGATCTCAACTAGGAAAGTCTGCAAGGTGGAGAATCTGGCCTGGGAGAAAGAAGGTGAAAAAAAAGTGTACGGAGGTGACCATACAAGTTTTTTGTACTCATACAAGACTTACAAACGAGTGAAGCATGTATATACGCAGGTTGCAGAAGGATGAATTGTGTATGGGGTATACACAGTTTGTAGGAGAGCAAACCGCGTATCTCCGCGGGTTGCCAGTATTGTTCGGCATAATCGGGATCTCTGGATTCTCCTCATCGACGCCCACCTAGCAATGTTGTCATTGTTGTTCTACTGCTACGCGGGTGGATGGGACCCTGCTTCTTTCTGCTATGTCTTAAAACCCGTGATGAGGCAAATCCAAAAAGTGGAGGTCATCCTCCAAGCACTGATGGGACATGGCATACTTGAAAGTGGAAGCCAGGTTGTGATGCATTGTGGGTGTGGTAAAGGTCCCCGCAGTAAATGAGAATCTGCCATGGGCATGGCAAAGTTCAAAAGGAGAAGTTGAATGGTTTTCCAATAAAGACATGAAAATATTGATTCAAAATTGCCCACGCTTTCCACCAACCCGGTTTAATCTTGTATCAACAAATGAAAATGTATCAATAACTCAAATTCTTTACAAAGCGTTCGTGCTTTCTATCTCTATTGTTGCTAAGGGTTCTAATGTGAGGAGGCACTGAGTTGGAATATGATCCAGAGCGGAATGGGGGGGTTGATTACTATAATGTATTGAAGGTGGGAGGCAAAGCGATGGAAGAAGACCGTAAGTCCAATTCGATGGGTGACGGCAATGAAATACTTGGCCCACGTGAAGCGAGACGTCCAGGTCAAGAGGAAGAAATTCGCAGTTGGCAGGCTTGGCTGGAAAAACCAAGCGAAGAAGGAAACCTAACTCGTAATTGTGGTATGAAACCTTAACGACTGTGCATCATAGTTGTAAGACTACGACGAGATTAGGGTTTACAAAGAAGATCGCGTGAATAGCTTCAACATAGAAGGAGGCGAAGAGGGAGCTCATTCGACGGTCTAATTGTTTGTCTATCGAATTTTATGCAGGGATAGATATTGATAATTCCCATCGACAGTTATAGGGTTCGGTTTGAATGGATAAGGGCGTATTAGGGTTTAGAGTTGTGTATGATGTTCATATCCCTCGCGAACAATTCACTAGGAAGTCGACGGGTGCGTGTGAGGTGCAGATGATAAACCTAGGGCATAGAAAGGTGCAGTTGCATGGGAGGTGTCCGTCCGCTCAGTTACCAGCATGGATTTGCAATGTAGAACTTAGGGCAGAGGATAAACTAGAGCATCGGAGGGAAAAGGGGCAATGAAGACGTTTGAGCTCCAAAACCGTAGTTTTATCAACCATGCATCCTCTAATTTCTATGTAGGCAATTTCTATCACCCTAGATTTAACAATTACAACAATGAAGTCCATAGATCCTATGGCTATTGCCAATTGATATTATATGTAAATTTTTCAGACCCCAACCCAGTTTCAATCTCGCTGATTTTTCAGCCAAAGTTAAATGCCCAAACCCAGTTTCAGCACTGTTTCAGCATATGTTTCAGCACAGTTTCAGCATATGTTTCAACACAATTTCAGCACTGTTTCAGCATATGTTTCAGCATTGTTTCAGCATATAAAAACTTAACAAAAAATAAACTTCAGAACTGAAACATGAGGATTCTGAACATCATTTTCAATGCAGAAATAAAATATCAGCAGTATGCAAAACTCATAAAATATAGACACAAAGATTTTCGGTCTAACTTCGACCCTAGAAAAACCCACAAGGGGAAAACCAGTGAGAGGGCTTTTTATTATTATTGAGCTTCTAAGAAATTTCTTTTACAGCATATTCATCTTCAAAAATTTACACAAACTTATCTGGACTTTCTTTCGCAAAAAAATCCTTCTGAACAGTCCTGGAAAATGCTCCTCGATTTCTGTCCCAGAAATCCGTACAACTGTACGGTTGTCCCAGCAATTAACGTTGTACGAACTATCTCGAAATTCGTGCCAAAACTCTGCTAAGACTGTACGAAAAACCCAGCATGAACAGCGCCTTGAAAACCTTGTTGTACGGCCCTCAAAATTCATGCCAAACTGTACGGACTGTATGGAAATACACTCATAAATTAATTGCAGCAGTTACCTCGATCTCCGTGCCAATAAATGGCTATACGGCAACCTTGGGATGCATGCCAAACTCCTTAGAAATTATTATGTTGTCTCCCTCAATTTCTGTGCATGAAAAATGGTTGTACGGCCTCTAGAAATCCGTATCGTACGGTTTGCATTAATGGTTGTACCTTGTCTTGATATCCATGCTAGCTTGTTGCCTTAGGATGCATGCCCAACTCTGCAAATGATGCCTCTATCTTCTCCAGCTCGACCTCCTCTCTTTTCTCTCTTGCTCTCTCAACAAGAAAATGGATGAACAACCCACAATGGGTGCACCCTCTTGCCCTAATCGACCTCATGAGGGAAGGTGAGGGGTTTTCTAATCTAACGGTTGAGATTAGATTAGATGAGTGGCTGAGATTTGGTGTCTCATCACTCACCCTCACTTTAGTGATAAAGTCACCTTTTAATTTGCATCTCACAAATTAAATGACTAGGACCCACATTAGGCACTTTCTCCCCCTTAGGCACCTAGGGAAGAGAAACTCTTGCCTTGGTACTTTATTTTAATTAAAAATTTAACATTATATAGGTTGTAGAGGAATCCTTGGAAGTTACTATATCAAAGAAAGAATTTGAAGAAAGCCCCTAAAAACTATCAAAGAAAACAAAATTGGCTTGAAATTAGCTTGGAAATGAGTACAAAGATGCAGCCAACACTTTGTCAATCATACTCAATAAATGGAAATTGTGGTCATAATTGATATGTCCAACCAAACTATAGACGAAAACATAGCTATAGTAAAGTTTATAGAACTTAAAACTCTATAGATGCCATCCTCATGAAAGAGAGTGAGTGAAGAGAGAATAATTCAAAAGGAACCCCTTCCTAGCCCATCGAGAAGAATATTGTATGGTTGGAACAAAGGGAAGGTAAGTGAGAGGCAAGCTACAAATAAAGCATTTGCGAGTGATCAATGGTGAACCTTCTTTCAAGGCCTTGGCACTCAATTGCATTCAAATACCAGTGCGCTACAAATAAAACATTTATGAATGATCAATGGTGAACATTCTTTCAAGACCATGGCACTCAATTGCATTATAGTACTAGTGATCATAGTCAAACCCATAGATACTTGAAGAGGAAGAACCAAATTTGCATATGGCAATCCCATATCTACTAAAAGATTTTAACATCTCTATGTAGAGTATTTACAAATTTACAAGACTATCTCAATGTCTTGTTATCATTCTATAGGAGGGTTCATTTATCAATGATCAAGTTAGCATCTTCATTGGACATGCAATGCCCCCACCAATGTCACCTGAAACAGGGAAACAAGTACACATACTGGAAGCACCATTCCCACAATATTAGGAATGGGGAAGCATCACATACATATTCAATATGTACAGATATCGTTGGGGGGTAGGGCAGCCAGCAATGGGGGAGTTTTTTTCTTTTTCATGAAGGGCATACCAAATTTCCTTTTACCATTTTCTCGTGATTTCTGTCAGTTTAATTGCTTTTTAGTTTTCAGTCGGATCCATACCACATGACAAAAATATGTTAGAAAAGGGGACAGATATAAGTTATAACCCTTCTCTATAGAAACTACTGCCACATATCCCAAACACATTTCTAAGAGCTTTTTGTACAAGAAACAACACAGAACTGTTTCCAGCAAGTTTCATAGGCATTTCATACTTGTTTCCATAACAGAAATTGAAGGGAGGGAGGGGTGCAAACTTTCAGTAACATACAATAGCACCATCCTACTTGCACTCTTTATGAATCAATGTCATTCTTTACAACAAGCAATCTCTTTGACTGTTACACATTCCAAACCTACATCTGTAAACATGCAGAAGTTGAAACTGTGCAGCCATCTGTTCAAATTTCAATGTAATAAAATGTACATGTAAATATCTGAATTTTGACTAAAATTGTTATGGAATGAAGATACGAGGATTGCAAGGAAATGAAAAGACGAAATCACTTCTGATTGCTTATATTTTTCAAGACACAAAACAACCTCCATTCAAAACTTGAATGACTTACTGGATGATTACAACACATCTTCAAGTCCACTAAAAGGCTATTTAGACTTCTCTTATGCCCTGCATTTTAAAAAGAAAAAAAATTCAAACTCTGGAAACCATCCACAATTTAAAAGATCTATGAATCCTTATATGATATATCTTAAAACATTATAAATAATGACAAACTAATAACGAAGAATGCATCAGAAAAATCAATATTATCAAAATCTTCAGTAAGAAATAAATTATGAAATTTGGGTCAATAGGCCCCACTTCAAAATTTTGAGCCTATGGAAAAACTGGCTTGGATCCAATTGGATGTGATGTTCCATTTCTGGTTGCATATTCAAAGCAAGAATTGAAAGACCTTGAATCCAAAAGGAGCTTCTGACCTCATCATATGTATGTGAGCAATAGCATAACAAAGTGACCCTTACGAACAAAACAGCAACAAGGTTTCACGGCTTTTAAAACTAAACTAGATTTAGAATGATTAAACAAGGATAATTTCTTCT
This sequence comes from Picea engelmannii, assembly GCA_009831015.1. NCBI lineage: Eukaryota > Viridiplantae > Streptophyta > Pinopsida > Pinales > Pinaceae > Picea > Picea engelmannii. Next base: position 77,990 of record ML805763.1, read on the forward strand.
TCACAAAGACTAAGCAACCAGCTTGTACATGCCATACTGGTACATGGTTCTTGCTTGGGACAGAGAAACAAGTAAATGTTTCACTTCAAGGGCTATGGAAATATAAATGTATGCTGATAGGCAGTCATTCTGAAAATCGCTACTCATTACAACCTTAGAGAACATTTGCTGCCATTTGAGATCCTCCAGTAAAAAATCATCTAGTCCTCTAAATGTGTAAGCAGATTCATGGATTCACATGTTTTCAAGCTTTGTAACATCTATGAAACAATTGTATCCTTTTAGATCTGAAATATGACATGCACTGTCATGGGAAGTTCATATCTGCAGGATTTGAAGCTTTTAAAATCACTGTTCATTTCAAAATCTTCACTAGTTCTAGACAGTGTTACCTTTCTTGTATAATACTGGAAGTTTTGATCTTCATGAATCATTGTCCAGCTAACTAAAAACCGATATTTATATTATGAGTCATGACATCACAAAGATTCCCACTGGCAGTAGGTACCTTGATGAAGTCATTGACTTCTGTTTACTTCATCAATAAATCAATGAGCCCATTAGAGAAATGATGGCAAAAGCAGAGAAAACAAAAAGAATCAGATGCATTTGAGGAATAAAGGAAAAACTCATCTATAGCAGACCTCAAAACTGCCATGGCTCCATAACAAGCGAAGCAGTTAATTAATATTTCTCATCCGCTTCTATTACCTAACAACGAGGCCACTGGATGAATGTGATTAAAATGCTAGAAACAGGACAGGGTAAATGTAAGGGCATACACTGCCCGCTAAATGAACCAAAAAGTAGCATGCATTGCAGCAATGAACATCGCATAGTTTCACGTGCAGTTGGCAGTTAAACCTCCAATACAACTAAGTCAAACCATTAATGCCTACTAATAGCAATCAAAAGACTCCACACCTGGTCATGGTTAGAGTATAGTTACCACACTTTTCCACCCTCCAATTGAGTAGATAAATCTGATATTTCAGCGATGAAAAAATGGCTAATTAAAGGAGTAAAGCCCAAAATTGTCACCGGCTAGACCCCTCTCCCTTTGGGCTGGTGCTTGCCAGACTCAGGGGAGAGTCCCTAGGGTGATTTGTTGTTGTCTTAAGGTTTGAAAAGTGTGCACCTCTCTTGGGCGCTAGTCTTCTAGGGTTTGAGCACCCTCTTGTGTGCTAGGTTTTATCTTAGTCGTGAAGGTCTTTCTCTTGAGGAATATAGCAAAGGATTTGGTTGGGTTTTCTTCCCTTGTTAAGAAGGGTTTTCCATGATACTTCTTGTGTTCTTGTGCATGGTGCTTCTTCTTGTGATCTTGGTTGCTGCAACATTTATGGTTATGGTTAAATGCTAAAAATGGAATGAACTTCATGCTTAACCTTGACTATTGAAAAATCAACATGGTTTCAGAGCATAGGTCTTGAAAGAACCCATTGCACAAGCATCCACCAAGTCTCAACTCATCTTTTGCAGAACCGTACGGCCCTTCTAGGGTTTCCAGAAAATTCTGTACAACCCTCCTTTCAGTGGTGATTCAGCCCTTAATACTTGGACGTTGAGGCTACTTTTGGCATAGAAGAGTACGGCCTCCTCCAGCGCATCTCCAGAAGCTCTCAAAGTGAAATTCCGAGAAATTTTGATTTTTGACCCTAGGGTTTCTAAGGTGCTGAAACTTCCTGCAAAATATTAATTCTAGATTTCTGAAGAAATGTTTCTCCTGAATCAACAAGCATCTCTGTGACACCATCAAGTTGATTGTTGGCAGTCATAAGTCCAACATAATCCAAGGTGACAAATTCAACCAAATCATTAGGTTTTCAAAATCCAGTTGGCGAGAGTTTGAAGAAACCAATCAAATGAAGAACAGAGCCTTAGTAGAAGATAGGCTTGATGGAGCAAGCAACTTCAGCTACTGGAAATCAAGGCTTCAAGTCACCCTTGAAGAAGATGACCTCTTGGATGTGGTAACTAAAACCCTACCAGCCACAGCTACAAATATAGAGAAGAAGATATGAAAGCAAGAAAATTAATCATCTACTCAGTAAGAGATCACCTCTTACCTCATATTGCCAACCTGAAGATAGCCTATGATATGTATGAAGCTTTAAAAGGAATGTTTGAAAGTGACAACACCCTCAGAGCTCTTACCTTGAAGAACCAACTTAACATAGTTGTCATCTTCTTTATGAAGTTATCAGAGATTAAAGAATAGCTAGAGAACATCGGAGAAATCATGTCCGATAGAGAACTTGTCTTAACCACTCTCAACAACCTCCCAAAATCATGGGAGCCATTCCTTCAGAGTATCAATGGATGAGAAGCTCTACCAACCTTTGATCGTCTATGGACAGATTGTACTCAAGAAGAACTTAGACTTAGAAATAGAGGAGTGGAAGATTCCTCAGAAGAAAATCATGCTCTTGCACTTCATACAAAGAAAGGAGGAAAATTCAAAAGAAATTTCAGGCAAACATTTAAAGGTGAAAAGTCTTCATCAAATCCAGGTTATCAAAGAAGAGATGTTTCAAAAATTCAGTGCTTCAGATGTGACAGTTATGGACACTATGCAAGAAACTGTCCAACCAAGAAGAAGGGAAGACAATATGCTTCCACTGCTGACATTGATCCAGACCCACCTCAAAAGAATGAAGAAAAGAGAGAGGAGAAGTACTTCCTCTAAAACTAAAGCATGACTACAAACCAGGTAAACCAATTGATTTCAAATTTTATAGTTGATTGCATTTTTTAATAAATCCCTAGTATGGGAGCCCTCAAAGACTTGGACCATTATCCCTGGTTCGAGAGTCCAAACCATATTTGATTGATTATTATGCGAGACAATCAGAGATGTTGTCCTTAAAGAAGAGATACCCATTCAAACAAATCCAGAGAATCTCAGATGGAGATCGACAGTGAGACAGTACATTCTCTCCCTTCAGCAGTTCAGAGGGAGACAGACATTATTCCAATTGATCCAGTTTCTTCAGTTGATATGTTCAGAGATATTGCAGTAGGGCATAAAAGGCCTACCTAGACTCACTCTGCAAGAGGCAGAGAAACATACAAGCCTCTCAAGACTCATCCCGAGAAAGCAAAAGAGATTTTCGAGCTATCCTTCAGTCATGAGCAACTTCATTGATGTTGAGCCTCCTTGTCCTAGAGAAGCAACAGGAGAACAGGTATGGCAAGATGCCATAACAGAAGAATACCAGTATATCTTAAAGAATGATGTATAAGATATTATTCAGGGACCAAAAAGGAAGTTTGTGGTAACTTCCAAGTGGATCTATAAGATCAAGCATGGAGCAGATGAAGTGTGGAGAAACACAAAACGAGATCTATAGCCAGAGGTTTCTCACAAACAGAGGGAGTTGTCTATGATGAGACACTTGATCCAGTAAACCCGATACACTTCCATCCGTACTACCATCCATGAGTTGGAAACCATATCAGATAGATAGATTCTTGATGAGTTTGGATTTCAGCAAGAGTGTTGTTGATCCAAACCTATATTATTACAGTATTGGTGACAAGAGACTAATTTTGACAACTTATTCAGATAGCCTTGTTGTTGGATACAAGTAATCATTGACTTTTGAATTCGAGATGACGAATATGAGTATGATGCACTACTTCTTGAGACAAGAAGTATGACAGAGGATCGACGAAAGTTTCCTGATTCAAGGAAAATATACAGTGAAAATATTAAAGAAGTTCAGTATGACAAAATGCAAAATCCACCATAATGGATTGATGATGACTCAGATGAGACTAATCCATAGTTGATTGGATCACTGATGTATCTGGTTAACACTAGACTTGATTCATGCCATGCAGTGAATGTGCTTAGTCATTTCATGAGTCAACCAATACAGACTCACTAGACAATAGCAAAAACATGTATGGAGATATATACGAGGCACAATTGGATATGGCCTAAGATATGCCTCAAGGGTAAACTTGAGTTTGCAAGATATGTCGATTTAGATTGAGCAGAAAGTATAGTGGACCAGAAGAGCACATCCGGTTGATGTTCTACCATGAAGTTTGCCATGGTTTCCTAATGCAGCAGGAAACGAAAATCTATGTGGCCTTGAATACCACAGAAGCAGAGTATGTACCATTGAGTGTGTGAAGCAGTATGGCTTCACAAACTTCTGACAGACTTACTTGATCATGAGATGGATCCTATGATGACAACCAAGAGTCGTTTATAAAGCTCTTTGAGAACCCAGTGTTTCCTGATGGATCGAAACACGATGAGATGAAATATTCTTATATCATAGATATGATGCAGAGAAAATTTGTACACATGCAGTACCTTCCTACATATGAACAGATAGCAAACATCTTCACCAAACTAATTTGGGGAAGAATGCCTTCCTACTTGAGAGGGGGTATTGATGACTCCATCCAGGATATAATTCAGAGTACATCCGTGTGAGACTTAGCATGATGAAGAATGCCTCCCTAGCTGAGAGGGAGTGTTGATGATTGCAGTTATGTGAGACATTCTCCAGCTTACAAACCTATGAGATGTGGATCATTGCAGCCATGTGAAATATTCTCTAGCTTACAAACCTGAGAGAAAGCCCCTGCCCTGTGTCAACTATCTAAAAATAGACACTGGTAAAAATAGAATCTCCTCGCATGTCAAGGATATCATACTCATCGGATTCAATTTTTCGAGAGGATTCCAAATCCGCAATCAGAATTGACATGTGAGCCCTAGTGCTCCACCTACTAAAAAGAAAAATCTCATGCATGTCACTCGGAACAGGCCCAAAAGACTCAAAATGTTTCAACAGTCACTGGTGCACACTCAGAATCTCAATCTAAGGCCTAAAGCTCAACCTGCTAAAAATAGAAAGTTCCTGCATATCGCCCAGAAAAGTGTCATCGAGTCCAAAATCATGCAAGGACCATCCCTGAATGCATAAAACTTTCAATTGAGTCTCTCAAACCATGTCTCCTTAAAAAGTAGGGACGCATGTTGTATGTAAACATCTCTCTCAAATGCATAAGAAACCAAGCTAGCTCTAACTCTGGAACAAAAACAACCATATACCGATCATGTACCTATCTCTGATGGGAACCAACCTCTGATAACCACAAGTGTTAAACTCTAGGAGAACCTCAGAATGTCAGCGAAACTAGTGCATGTTGGCTATGAACCCTCAAGATTTTCAAGGGTGAAATCTAGGGGTTAACAAGTATGAAACGAAAGTCTATCAATCTAATACTTGAGCCCTTCAACCTCCCAAACTGGAATATCCTTGGGGATTACCAATGGAAAACTCACTACTCCATTAAACTAACTCTTGGAGGCTTTACCGCCATGCATTTACTTTTATTCCATCACAATTGTATAAGATTTAAACAATGAATACTATTCCCAAGGATAATGGAACAAAGTACCATCTGCTTATCATCAGACTACCCACTCCCTAATGAATTTCGAAAAGTAAACAATAACATAAGGAACAAGGTTCAACAAAATGTTCATCACAGTCACAAAAAAGCGACCATGTATGAGCTTTTGGCCATTTGTATTTTTGGCTTACTATTAAAATTGAAACACAGGGTAGCTCTGTCGACCAGCAGACATTGACCAAACATCAAAGGTTAGAAATTTTAAATGGAGGGGGAAACATAATCGTCCAAGATTTAAACAACGATTACAAGTCCAAAAGATGGTGGAACAAGGTACCATCTGCCTATCATCAGACTACCCACTCCCTAATGAATTTAGAAAACTAAACAATAACATAAGGACCAAGGTTCAACAAAATGTTCATCACAATAACAAAAAAGCGACCATGTATGAGCGTTTGGCCATTTGTATTTTTGGCTTACTATTAAAACTGAAACACAGGGTAGCTATGTCGACCAATAGACATTGACCAAACATCAAAGGTTAGAAGCTTTAAATGGATGGGGAAACATAATTCTCCAAGATTTAAACAATGATTACAAGTCCAAACGATGATGGAACAAAGTACCATATGCCTATCATGAGACTACCCAGTCCCTAGTAAATTTCAAAGACAAAAATAACCTAAGGACCAAGGTTCAACAAAATGTTTAGCACAATAACAAAAAAGCGACCATATATGAGATTTTTTCCCTTTGTATTTTTGCCTCACTATTAAAATTTCCAACAAAAAAATTTGAAAAACGAAGAAGCGCTATCCACCAATAGACATTGACCAGACATCAAAGGTTACAAACTCTCAATGGATGGGGAAACATAGCACAAAATTATTTTGGTCAAATTTCTTCACTCTTCCTTGATCTTTCAGCGCTAGAAGGACACCAAATGTTTTGGGAAAACAATTTACCTTTGCTCAGTTTTTACATTTTTCCTATACCATATTATATTTGCTTTGTTTACCATCATTCTAATCACTAACTCCAAATCAAATGTGTTTCTCCTCCTCTCCCTTGGCTACCTTTTCTAATCTTGAGATGAGCCCTAACCCTAATCTCCAAAGTGATCAATGGATGAGATTAAATCTCCCTCACTTGAGATCAATGGCAAAGATTCATCTAATTAAATCAAATCACTAATGCCAAAAACTTAGGCATTTCATTAAATCCAATTCAATTAACTCTAAAATGGCATTCACTTTATTGGACGGTCTACTCTCCTTGAACGTACTCCTAGAAGCCCCCACATGCTCTTGAGCCTCCCTCACTGTCTTCTCTAGAGTGGTGAGAACTCAGGCCCAGTCTCCCCCCTGGGAGATTGACAGATATGTCTAAGACCGGTTCGGAGTTGCAGGACCATACACCCGACCACGCATCCTCATAGTGACAGGGAGTTCAGCTCCAGACGAGTTCAATGCAGGGCACCTCTCGCTCATTGAATTGCCCTCCAGCCCAAGCGGAGCAACCAGATGCAGAGTTTTTTTCCTTCGACCTCGAATGGTTGGAGAACAGAGCTTCCTCGCTCTTACATCCCCCCAGAGTCATACAACCAGATCCCCATATGGTACTTGAGGACTTCAACAGTGAGCCAGCGCGACCCCTGTCGCCCCCCTCGCCATCGATCATCATATCAAGGGGACATTGACCTCACTAGCTTCACCTTCAAATATTTCTCTCTTGGTTAGATTCCATGGACACCCTCACTTTGTATCACCACACGTATGATACTACTATATACACTTTTTCCTTGGTTTTAACTAGACCTAGGTTTTAAACTTGTTGGATATTTCACTACTTTAGGTTTCTTTCTTTATGTTATTCTCAGCTTTATCTAGGAGATGTGTCTGCACTCCCACATTGTACCTATACTTGTTGTAATCCTCAATCACATTAACCTACTTTTGTGGTTATTTGTTGGACATTGATAAAATTATCTTATCTTATCTTATCTAGCCATCAAGGCCTCCTCCTGACAGAACTGGAAGAATCTCTCAATTCCTCTTCTTGACCTAAAGAATAACTTCATGAACTGGAAGCAGCAGATGAGCGTTGCTCATCCTTCAGATCCTCCTACTCCTTGTCTTCTATCACTAGTGTAGGCTCATGAGACTTCATGTATGCTAAGCCCTCCTCAAAACCTGACATCTCGACTCACCATGATCTTCCTCCGCACTAGAATCTAGATCCTATATGCCTTCGAGGTCTAACTATAGCCAATAAATAAGCCCTTCTCTCCTGAGGGCTCCAACTTTGTCCTCTTCTCTATTGGTACATGGATGTATATTGGACAACCGAAAATGCGAAAATGGCCAATCTCCAACTTCACTCCAAAAAATGCCTCTTTTGGATTCTTGTCCTCCAAGACCTTGTGAGGACTCATCTTTTGCACATACACTGTCGTATTGCATGCCTCTACCCAAAGGACCATGGGCAGGTCCTGGTCATGAATCATCGCCTTAGCAGCTCCAACGATGGATCGATTCTTCCTTTCTACAACATCGAATTACTATGGGTTGTAAGGTGTACTATCAGCTCCCTCTTTATCCCTACTTCCCTGCACAAATTGTTGAACTCGTTTGAGGTGTACTGACCCCCATTATTCGACCTCGAAACTCTGGTTTTCTTGCCTATCTGATTCTCCACGAGAGCCTTAAACTCCCGAAACCAACTAAAGACCTCACTCTTAGTCCTCATGAAGAAAATCCATGTCCTCCTAGAGAAATAATCACTGAAGGTCGCAAAGTAACTAGACCCTTTCACCGACTCGACTGACAAAGGACCACATACGTATGTGTCTACTAGATCCAAGTTCCCTTGGATCTGCTCTCGCTGCTCGAAAAGGCATCCTTGGCATTCTTGCCAAGAGCACACCCCTTGCATACTCCCTGTCGCTCCACATTGAACTCCGGAAGACCAGTGACAATCTCCCTCATTACAGGCAGCACTTTGTGATCCAAGTGACCCATCCTCCTATGCCAAAGCTCGAACGAGTCATCATTGTCATGAACTAGAGCATGTGTTGGTTAGGCCTTCAGCCTATATAGATTTCCCTCTTGGTTACCAAGAACTCGTGTTGAATCAAGGCTATATCCTTTCAACCGAATAAGAACCTAACCATCCTCGAAAGTGATGGTGTATCGCCTATCTTCCATTATTGAAACTAAGAGCAAACTCTTCTTGAGCTCTGGAACATACAACACATCTGCCACCTCCACACCACACTGCTTGAAACCTGGCTGTCCCAACTCCCTCTACACCACACTTGGCATTAGTGCCAAGCTCGACATGCAGATCCAAGTCCTTCTCTAACAAACAGGTGAACAAATCATGTCCCCGTCATGTGACAAGAAGCCCCACTATCCACGAACAAGGCATTATTGAAAACTATGCCAGAAAGACAAGAGACTAACAAGAAATCCTTCTCGAACCTCTCAACAAACTCCTTGACTTGACTATCTGCAGATGCTGCTACCTATTGAGACTTACCCTTCTCGTTCTTCTATTCAGGACACTGTGAAGCATAGTGACTACTCTTATGGCACGCAAAGCATTTAAGTTTGCTCAAATCCCTCTTTTTTCCAACCTATGAAGTCAACTCTCCACCTGTATTCCTCCTGAAGGAACCCTTTCCCTTGCTCTTCCTTGCTTGACTAGCAAGAGCCAGATTCTCATCATCACCCTTATGTTGGACTGCTAGAGATTCCTCCCGAATCTCCTCATGGATAAAATCATCCCATAGCCTATCAAATTTGGGAAGTGTCTCTCATGCAACAATGCCCTTGATGAACGAGTCCCATGGCTTAGTGAAACCACTCAAGGTCATCCTCACCATCTCTTCATCTATCACGACCTCCCCAAGCGCTGCCAACTGATCATGACCCTGAGTGATCTTAGTGAGATAGTTGGTCACTATATCTGATCTAGTCATCTTGGTGTTTCTAAACTTTTCCCTCGACACCATCTTCCTGTTTGTATTACTGCTCTAGAAAAGATTTGTCAGAGCTTTAAATTATCCTTCACCGCATCTAAGATGATCCTCCCCGCTTTCACATCCTTTTGATTATGAATGATCAATCCTTGTGGATCCGTCAATGGGGTCACAATGGTATTTGCAAACTCCCACAACCCATTCTCCATGAGAATTAATGTAACCCTCGCCCTCCAAGGTGCGAAGTTCGATGCACCCTCCAACATATCCTCAAACCTCAAACCAGTTACGGCAATCTCCAAATCAGAATTTTAATGAGGAATATAAACTATTGGAATTTAGATCTGCCATAAAACTTGTGACAAAACCCTTGTCTGATCTCCTCTAGAGTGTGAGCTCTGATACCATGTAAAATTTTCTTGAACCCCTGTCACGATAATTAATTCCTAGTAAATTCTTGTTGAAATAAAATGCAGATCTACTGAATAAAAGCACGCTGAGATTCTTAACCAGAAGTTGCAGCGAAAGTAAAAACAGGAAACCACACACATGTACATAGATATTTTTGGGTAAATACCCCTAGAAAAAAACCCTAAAGGAAAACCGGTAACGAGATGATTTTATTATAAGAGTTGGGTATCCCTTGCCAAGAAAATGACCCACAAGGGGAAAATACAATTACCAGCAAACCTGGCAGATCTGTCCCTCAAAAAACCCTCAGCAAATCTTCCCCAAAAAACCTGCCAATCTGATCCCCATGCTTGTTGTTGTGTTGGTTGTATGGTTGTTGTAACACCCAGTCGTGCACTATACAACCTCCATCAAACTGTTCAGCTGTTTTCGCGACCTGTATGGACCATACGGTGATGGTTGCGCATTGTACGTCACCTTGGAAATCGTGCCACACCAGAACTGTACGGACCGCACCAGAAATTGCCCAAATCACCAACAGAAAACACCAGAAAACTGCCTCGATTTGCATGCAGAAAAGCACCCGGCCTACTGCCCTAAATCTCCTCTTCAAGCTTACTTAGAAAAATATCTCTCAATCTCCTTCTCATTTTCTTGCACTCTACCTTAGGTATTCTCTTATAATCTGAAAGTGACCCTTCACCTTCTCCAACTCTAAATCCAATGGCCAAGATCAAGGGATATGATTCATTCCCTCCAAAATAAATCACTTTAAAATATTAAAGTACATTTTCACTTTATAACATAAGTACACTTTATGAGATAAAGTCACTTTAATATTTAAAGGTACACTTTATTAAAAAATCACTTACATAAAAGAACCACTTTATCACAACTTTATAAAAACCCATTACAAGGTCAAGTGTCTAGTATTGTAGGTGCACGGTTACTTCCACATACAAGACAAGCATGTGGCGTACCTCCCGAGCTAAAAAACTAACATTCTTCATTGATTGATCAGATTTATTTTTCTGCTGTGCATTTAAAATTTTGTGAAGAAACCTAGCTGTAGTCACAAAAGAACAATTTCAGAAATTTAAAAGGAAATAATTTCTGAGTGAAATATTGTTGGAAACATCGGTTCATTTTGCTGGGTTTTAGAAATTTCACAAAAGATCCTAAATTTAATATTATTTTTGCTCCGCAGGATAGCAGTAATTCTTACCTATCTTTTTTATTTCCCTTATGATGTGTTTATCCAAGAAAGGAAAACAAAGCCCAAAGATGTCATAAGGGATAATACCGAGGAGCAACATTACTAGAAAAATCAGGCACTAACGGATTTCCTTGACTACTACAGTTTTCCTTACTTGCATTTCACGTGATGTCAAAGAAGAAATGCAAAATAAGAGAAACTGCATAGCTGTATAACATTATTCATAACTCCTATTTTAGGTTCTCATGTCCCGACTATAGTGTTAATCATATACATAGAAATGTAATAAACTACACACCATTGCGAATGCCTTTGTTTAACTCCTTGTAGTTCTTTTTTAAAAGGTTCACATACAAACGTCGCTGAGGGATGGCAAGTGCACATGGCACTTCCACTAATCGTTTCCCAGGTATCATATCCCGGAGCACCTCAGATTTAAGCCTTCTTAACATCCTGCAGGAGGTCAATGGATAAACAAAAAATCAAAGTCATGTTATTGATCATTATTTCTAATCAAGTACATCCTCAATTTATGAACGTCAAAATGGGTAATCTCAGACTATACCTTGGCTGCAAAAGTTCGTGAATTCGCGATATATTTTCAACACTTTTTGCACTATCACATTGGTCAGACTTGACACCAATTTCTGAAAATGCACAAGCTGCATATTCTGGATCTGGAACTTCAGATGGATCCAGGAAATGAAGCAATGCAAATAACTCTGCTAACGTATTTTGAAGCGGAGTTCCCTAATTACACCACCACAAACATCAGACATTAGTATCGTCATAACTCCCCTAACAAACTCATAGAACAGGATCAAATAATATTGAAGACTGACAGTAGGTATTCTCCAGCATACAATAGTTTTTCTGTTTCAACACAATTCATTAGAAATTATACCAATTATAATATCTTCTAGTGCATATTCAGTATTAAAAATACAAGCTCAAAGCTACTCATTTTTTAAGCTAACGATAACAATCTACTGTTTTAAGGTTCCTGTGGTGTGAGTTTTCAGAATTGTTTTCCGGATTTTCCACAGTGAAATTCATTTTTATATCGAAATTTTGAATTCTTTACCTGGATTCATCTTCAGGACAGAATAGTCAATGATAAGGGTAGCATGCCAAAGTTATAAATATGAAAGGTGCAGAGACAAGTGGTTATGGTCGGCTTTAAACCTTAAGAGTGGTTATTTCACTACGGATGTAATCCTTCAACCCGCAAATGTACATTTTTAGCATTGAACATCTCAGAATCCAATTTGTCTTGTTGCCAGAACTTCCCATTCATGTGTAAAATCATTTGCATTTCCTTTTTGCTTTATATGACCGAATTTGGTGTAAAGTTCATCCTCTTCTTCATCATGGAACCTCTTCAATAATGAAGTGGTGAAGGTTTTCACAATAGAAAGAACAAGCATCACATTTCCCAGACCACCACAAGAACCAATCATAAGCTTCTCCTTCACCAAGTGGGGGAATTGATTCAAAGATACCCTCCATTTTGTTGACCGAGATGATGGCTCCTCTATGGTCTTTCCCATCATATTTTGGTCATTCCTTTTTCATTTTGTCGTAATCTCTATATTGAAATCTTGGGTTACTTGTATACCTAAGAGAGACATCACTAGTAATTCTCTATTTGATATTGGTGAAGGCTGAGGTGCAATTTGCTCCAGTCTTTCCATTAATCTATTGAACCTATCAGCATTCTCCCTATTTACTTCCTCTCTTTCAATTTTCTTGTCCTCTTAACATAATTGTATTGTATAATGTGTTGTCTAATATTTGCAACGTAGTTTTATGTTATGTTCCTTGCTTGGACAGCATTTTCTTTTAATTTTGCATGTTGCTTGTTCATCCCAACCTCAATGCTATCCAAGCGAGATTTCAGAGATTTTATGTCTTCCTTATGGCTCTGTAATTCCTTATTTATTTCATCATTGGGCCCTAGTTTTTTCCATGATGAATCCATTACTTCTTAAATTTTATCGGGTTTGGTAGAAAAAATTTACTAGATTTCATACAAAAATTATCAGGTCCGGTAAAAAAATTTACTAGATTTCATACAAAATTATCAGGTCCGGTAAAAAAATTTATCAGGTTTGATAAAAAAAATTACCGGGTCTGATAAAAAAATTTACCGGGTCTGGTAAAAAAATTCAACGAGTCTTGCAAATATTTTTACCAAGTCTAGCTCTAAAGCCAAATGTAGACCAACAGTAGTGGAAACTTTTATAGTTTTTGACTTTTAATTGGATAGACCAAAAATATATATAAAAGCATATTTGAATAAGATATAAAAATGAATGATGATTTAATGGTGACCCTGTATATAAAAACGAGCGAGGAGGGTCTTAGCCCAAAAACACAAATCTTCAGTTATGTTCACTTCACTGAATGTTGCCACTATTACCAATTAATGAAGTAGTTGGTAAAAGTGTTTCTATTCTTCGAAGTTAAATGTTTTGAAGTTTGACTCTCGGATTCCAACACTACAAGTCTTCAATTCTGCATAGAGCACTAACTTACACTGAGATCAGAGTTGAAGCATCTCTAAAATTTACCACAATGGCAAAACCAACATTTCTCAAAGCTTCTTAATGGAGATACTTTTAAGTGTTATTCTATATATGGGAAAGTAGTTTCATTGATGTTAACTAGGCTCTTATCGGAGCAGTTACCTCATGCCCCCATTGGGCATCACTAATCCTAAGATGCCAAATGTCAAGCACACATTGGAGAACATATGTCAAATTTCGATGTGCAATTTTGATGTCCACCTCTACGTAAACACAAAATAATAATTAAAATTTTACTTTTATAAATTTGATAGAAAAGAAAATAATATAGAATCGAACTTCCATGGTTTCCATTCACTGAAAGCTAGGTCTAATGCTAACACTGCAGAGAACAATTGGCAATGTTGGGAGTCATACAAAGTCATGCTTCAATGTGATGTCTACTTCATTTCTACAATCTTTGTTGGACAACCGAGTCCATCACTAACTCTTGAGTCCTAAGTCTTAACATTTAAAACAGAAGTACAAAATAAACACTATAACTCGGATAACAATTATCCCCTTTTGCTTATAGAAATACATGCTCTTTTTTCTGTCAAGGTTACCTTCAAGTGTCTCTAAGGATGTAAATTAATGGCTTATTCCTTGTAATAAGTGTCAAATACATGGTCATAGGACATAACATGTATTCCTTCTTGGATCGATTCATGGGGTACAACAAATATGTCGCCATTGTAAGAAATGCACAAAAAACACATTGTAAGAAAGATATATGTGTAAAACAAGGTGCCCTTCAAACTTTAATGCCCCTACCAATTTTGAAAATGTAAATTTCAATCATTTTTTAAATTTACCTCCCAAACATTTGAAGGGATTTTATAATATAAGTCCACTGCAATATACTTGGAATTTCCTCATAAACACAAAATTTAAAAAAAAATATTGTTTCCCTTAAACCACTGAAAGTTCTAGGGCATATATTAAGATCTTGAAGGTGGGATACTAACCCAAACAAGGTAAGAGCTTTTGCACATATGAACCATCCTCGAATTATCGAGGAAGGAAAATCCTTTTTAGAACTATTTGATTATCAGAAGAGGTCTATTAAGAACTTTATTGAATTAGTCCTCCATTGCATCAATCAAAAATGATAAGTAACATTTGATTGGGAAGAAGAGTAATCTTTCAAGGACCTTAAATTTAGATTGAACAATGCCCTACTACTAGCTTTTGCAAATTGGGCTAACAAATTTTATTTGGGTGCACAACCACATAAGATGGGTCCAAGCCCAGTGGGCTAGCTCCACTGGTTGAGTGCTTCAACCTTCATGCAGGAAGTCTCAAGGAAAATCCCCTGGGGAGGCTGCAAAAAGTTGATAGGTTTACACTGGTACCATCTGTAAAATGTGGTGAAGTGCCCCAGGGTTTCCCCACAAGGTTTTCCTTGGGAAAAAAAGGGTGGGTCAGGAAAACTAAAACGCTAATTTATTTTGCTACCAAGAATCTTGCTATAGTAAAGAAGAACTATAGTACACTGTACAATAGATGAGAAAGGTTGGGAATGGTTTTCACATAATGTAGAAATACGAACACTACCCATTGCAAAGTTGCTTTGATTTTTATTTGAACAAACAAACATTGCTCTATATGATTGAACTAGTCAATTATGCAAGAATATGTCAGTATTTACTATAGTTACATGAATTCACTTCCAAATGCTACTATAGTCGAGAAGATCCCATAGCACAACAAAGCTCAAACTACAATAGAGAGTCCATTGTCAAAGGTATATTGAGATTTTAGAAGCCATCTTGCAAAGAGTATCATAGTATCAAACTAGTACAAAGAAATTGCAAATTACATTGTCTTCAAGAACTTATCCACAAGAAATGACTTCAAAAAAAAGAATGGAAATTATAAGGAAAGTTGGTTGGATAGGAATTCAATTTATTAAGGGAATGATGTATAGAATGTTAATGTATTTAGCATCGGAGAGGTACTTCCACATAGGCTTGGTGTCTAGCTGCTAGCATGTGGAAGTCGTCCGTAATGCCTCTCAGAACCTTAGGAAATTCACTTATAACGTGATTATTAAGTGAATGAACTTCTTAATTAATGTGAGATTAATTAAGTTAAATGCCTAAGTATTTGGCATTAACAACTTAAGTGAGTTGATTAAATCCTAGCCGTTAGATCTAAAGTGAAGGGGAGACCTAATCTCAGCCCTTGATCACTTTAGGAGATCTAGGGTTTTGAATTTAGGGTTAACTCAACATTATAAAACGCAGTCTAAGTGGGAGGATGAGACACACAAAGAGCACATAGAAAGAGGGGTTCTTTGCTCATGTTCTTGTGTCACACACAAAATGAATGAAGAGATCTCATTGATTGGGTGAAGGGCAATTCATCCAAGTGTCAGTGAGCAGGGCTGAGGAAGGGTGCAAAGAGGCAGCAAGGGAGACAGCATCCAGGTGGGCTAGGCTATTGTTGCATTGTATTCCTTTGATGGGCCGTTATCCCAGGATGGGGGCCCAAGATTTTAATGAATAAAATGAACAAGATACTAGTTTTCCCTTCGTAGTTTCATCAAGGGTGCTTACCCAAAATCTTTGTGCAATGTGTTTGGTTTCCTGTTAATGCTTCCGCTGTAATGTTGGGTTAAAACCTAGCTGTGCATTTAATAAATAAAGTGATTTTATTTCGAGTTAAGTGTCGGGTGCTAGGTTCAGAGAAATTAACATAGAATGGGATCCAATCTTATTATAAACCAATGTGTGATGAGCATGAATCAACGAATGTAATCCTAATAAAGAATGGAAACAGTTGGATCATTATCAAATTTAGCCCCCATCATTCCCTCACCCTAGGAATCAAGTATATAATGTAGAGGATGTCACAAAGTAAATATGTAGTTTGAGACCTTACGTCTGAAAAGTTGAATATCAGCAACAATGAAAGTTCCCAACAAGGTAGAATTTTATGTCAGCTCACATCAGTTAACAGTAAAAGTGAAGTCATGTCAGTTAGCAAAAAAGTAACTTTTATGTCCTAACAAGTAATGTATTCTATGAATTAAATAAGAAATTTATGCTGTAATGAGTAAAATATTCTATGAATTAAATAAGTAAAGGAATTATACATAACAAACTGTACTAACAACAGTCTGGACCTATAAAAAACCTATTATAAACATCATATTAGTCATGTGTATTCAAGTCTGGATGTTGTGCTGAAGTCCTAGAAATTTCTTTGCCCCGATCACTTTTATTCAAAGTCTCTGCTCTCAAAGACAACGATCACAATTCTTTGCCCTTGAACACCAGTGTTTCCTAGCTTCAGTCCCTCAAACATAGTGTCAGATTTTTGTGTGACATAGACAATAATTGTTTTATTGAAACTACAATTCTATTAAAAAATTAGTGATCATTTGTGGACATTAATAAATATTATATATCAAAGCAATAGTTTGCTTCAATCTTTTGTTATGTTTCTGTACCTGGGGTTTCTTTCTGAAGCAATTTTTTTCTCTGTGACACAACATGTCTATAACAAAAATAACAAAAAATATGGCATGACAATACTCACAGTTAAGAGCAAGCGGAAATCTGTTGCCTGTTGCTTCAGAAGAGTACCAAGTTTGGAACGAAAATTTTTAATCCGATGACCCTCATCAACTGCAAGATCAAAACAGAGGAAGCAGAATAATTAATAATTATACAAGACAGGATGCCCCAATGGGTGTATAGTATCTATATCTATAATAAATAAATAAAAACAAGTCATCACATCCATGATGAGCATAGTGCTTTCACAGAATATCACCCCACAAAGTTTGAAGGTCGCCCTTATTATCCTAAATTTGGCAGTGCCACAGTTACCCTAAGTGCGCTCTTTCACCTTACGAATAGACTAGTCACCACACAGTTTTTCCAGCTACTTTAGGACTGAATAAATTATTCACTATTAGGCAAATAATTTGAAACAGAATGCCCAGGATTAACAGTAAAAAAAACCTCTGCCAACTGTACAATTTAATGTGGAGTCAATAGAAGCAACTACCATATCATTACATATGCTATTATTGCAATTTTTAACTATTGTATTAAAAGATATTGGCATAATCATTACCCAAGCAACAAAAAAGAAAATCACAACAAACCAAAATCTTCGAGAGAGTGGTTGAGCAGTGTGCTGATTGTAAATTTTCAGACCCCAACCCAGTTTCAGTTTCACTGATTTTTCAGCCAATGTTTAATGCCCAAACTCAGTTTTATAACAGCAAATAAAACTCAGCAGAAAACTAATTTCAGAACTGAAACATGAGGATTCTGAACATCATTTATAACACAGAAATAAAATATCAGCAGCACATAAAACTCAGAAAATTATTGACACAGATTTTTGGTCTAACATCAACCCTGGAAAAACCCACAAGGGGAAAACCGGTGAGAGACGGGGTTTTTTATTATTTAGGAGTTTCTGAGAAATTCTGTTACAGCATGTTCATCTTCAGAAATTTAATGACAAACTTATCTCGATCACCGTGCCAAGTCTTCACACAGGAAAATGAGCCAAACTCCTCAAAACTCTTCCCAGAATTTTCTGCAATAAATTACAGGTCTGCTCCTCGATCTTTGTGCCTCCAAATGGTTGTACAGCTTCAGCAATTTTCTGGGTGCATTAATGGCTGTACAGACACCTTGAAAACCTGCAATTTTCTGGGTGCATTAATATCCCCGCTGAAGAGCATCAAGAGGCCATAAAAGAAGCAGCCAGGTCAGCCAGAATGGCGGTAATAGACAAACTAGACCAGGAATCAAAAGAAAAGCTAAAGAAACAAGAGTCCCAGGTGTATAGAAGAAAGAAGTTGAATCAACCTGTCGCTGACCAAACAAAAAAACCACCTTTGGATGTAATCTTTCCTAAAACATCCAAGACTGAAAGGGTTAACTTGAACTTTGACCTTGAAGGGGCATTATCCAAGATGTTTGTAACCACCCCTTTGAGAGAAGTCATCAAGGTACCATCTATCAAAGAGCGATTTGACAACTTTTTCCAAGGATCGGATGGACCATTGAAAGATGGAACTATTGGTCGTATCCCGAATGTACCTGTGACTACAACTTATGTGAAAGAGCCCAGTGATTCCATCAAAGATGACAATACACGCCTTTTGCAAAGGAGGAAAATTCTAATCAGATTAAATGGATCAAGAAAGAGGAATACCAACAACTCCTGGATGAGTTCAAAGGTCAGGAATCCGAGACTGCAAAAATACTAAAGAAGGTGGAAGATGATGTACGGATCCGTCCTTCGCAGCAGGAAATCTTTATAGTAGAATCCCACCCACCTCCCTCTACACAATACGTGGTATGGATGTGGGATGTCAATAAAGGGAAGCCTACTAATATCAAAGGAAACAATCATTTTTGGCTTGGCCCTTTTAAGGTTGGAAGAAAATCAGTTAATGACTCTTATTACTTGTCTACACTGGAGGGACGAAGGCGCACAGTGCCTGTCAGCGAACGCCTCCTCAAACCCCACCAGGATGGGGTAACTTGACTTCACAGGTAAGTACAGGTAAGTAGGCATTTTGTATTCGTGTATTATACCATTTGCATTTCATGTTAGTTTGCTTTCACATTTGCATTATTGATTGTTTTCTTTCAGTCTAT
>ML805763.1:109230-129720 GCA_009831015.1 Picea engelmannii
GTTGAAATTAGTGTTGCTACAAGAGCCATTCTCCGGGAGGATGGCATAAGACCCTAGCTGATATCTAGGGCCCCCAATACACTTCTGGGGTTCTTGGTTTGGGACCAAGTAGTTAGAGCCATGGCAAAAGACCCTAGTTAGGGCCCCCAGTGTATTTCAAGGGTTCTTGGTCAAGGACCAAGCAGTAAGTCCCTAGATGTGTTCTAGGGCCCCTGGATGTGTTCCAGGGAATCCTTGCTCTGTGCTTGGATTGATCCTTGGATGTGTTCCTTGGCAGTTGATGATGTAAGTCCCTAGATGTGCTCTAGGGCCCCTGGATGTGTTCCAGGGAATCCTTGCAAAAAACGCTTAGGTTGATCCTTGGTCTTGTACCTTGGTGGATGAAAGACCCTAGATGTGTTCTAGGGCCCCCAGAAGTGTAATGGGGTATCCTGGTCTGGGACCAGGTGGTTCTCGGTTGTGTACCAAGATGTGATGATGTGTGATCTTCTTCTTCTCTCCTAGGATGGTCCATGAGACCTAGGAGAAGCTAGAAGATGGACCTGACCACATCATTGGTTTCTCCTCTTATGCAAGGATGATAAAAGCTTATAAGTTATCAGGAGACATATGTGGACAATTTACCATTGAAGAAGACCGCCCTTGACTTTGTCTTGTAGCCTCCCCTTACTTGATTCTCTTTCCCCATCTTGTTTGATGTAGTGTTGGTCTTTTATAAGTCACTTTGACTTATTTGACTTTATAATTAATATTTTTATTAAATAAAAATATTAATTATTATTTATTTTAATTTGTTAGGTTTTTAATTAAACCTAATACTAAGTCGTCCTAAACTATAAAAGGGAACCTACCCCTCTCTCATTCTTACACTTGTTACTCATCATCTTTCCTTGGTCTTCTTATTGCAGCTACTTCAGTTTTTGAATTCGGCCTCCTTCGTGAACTCTCTCTTATTGTTTGAGGTGCGGCCTCCTTAGTTTCTTCCTCTTGTTGGCTGGGGTTTCATTTCTGGTGTTTCTCTTACTGGGCTATAGTGTCGCGGATCTATCCTTTTGTTGGGTTACAGTGTCGCGGCCCCTCCTATCTTCCCTCCAAGTTGTCGTTGTGTTTCTTCCAAGCTGTCGATGTGTTTCTTTTAGGCTATCGTGGGTTTTATCCTTGGTTGCCACCTGTGTACCTCTTAAGTTGCTGCTTTCACTTGTTATATGTTGCCTCTAGGACCTGTTGTGACAGTCCTAAGAGTGCTACCCTAGCTGCCCATCTTGCATGTTCAGATTTGTATTCTCAGTATTTCATATACTTCAAAAAGTGGTGATCAAATTTACAGTTATTATTGTTTTCTCTTTTCCCTAAAAATCTTACAGGGACCAGGCAGTTTCTTGGTTTATGTACCAAGCCGAGATGATGTGTGACTTTCTTCTCTCCCGGGATGGTCCATGTGACCTAGGAGTAGTTAAAAAGAAAGGCATGATCACGTCATTAGCCTTCCACGTATGCTAGGATGATAAAATCTTATAAGTTATATCATGGACTCATGTGAACAATCTGCCATTAAAGAAGGACTTGACCTTTGACTTTGTCTTATTGTTTACCCTCCTAAATTTACGATTATGTGTTGGTTTGAATTTATATATTGGACTTTACTTTTTCCTAAAGAAAGTTGGTCGCCTTGATATTGAAACCCACCTCAACGATTTAATTTATTACCTTGTTGACTTGGTCTATTTGGATTTACCACTTGACATTTTTTTATTGTTAAAATATTATTTGTTATTGTTACGTGTTAACCTAACCCTAAAGCTATGTCAAGTGGACTCTAGTTGGTTAATGTGTTAACCCTATGCCTGGATAAATTGACTTATAAGAACTTCAGTGTAAGAGGGAAACGACAACACAGGAAACTGATTAAAACTGGTCGTGATGCCACTATGATCAAACCTACATCACAACAGCATAACTACCCTCGACTGGATCATCCATGCCCAAGTGTTCTAACACAGTTGTTACAGATAAATGAAAGGAAGTTGACTTTCATTAAACAAGAAGTCTCAAATACAGATACATAACCAAAAGAACCAGAGCTTCATCAAAACTTTACAATGTGGGAGCCTAGCTCAACCATCGACCATAACAAAATATCAAAATGACTCCTATATACTCAAAGCCAAACAAGCTCGAGTCTTTGCATTCAAGGCATTACGTCTACATGCTCTCTGACAGACTGCGTGTGCAGTCATCTGTCAGACGTGAGCTTCAATTAGACGCAATCGTGTTTCAGAAAGGACCTGCAGACAAGTCGAGTTGCTAACAGTCCCTTTGAGATTTCCAATTATGGAGGAAACGATCCTCAACCACCGCCCCTCCAACTTCATTAACTGTCTTCCCCGAGATCCGGATAGGCCCAAGTCAACTCGGCACCTAGAAACTTGGCGACATCACCCTGCTCTCTAGCCATCTGGATCTACGTTGGATGCTGACGAGAATTTGACGCAAATGGCATGAAAGTTGACTGGAAGACGACCAGGCAGGAGGCTGTGGTGACAAAACCGCGACTGAGAATACGCGGGCGTCAACATGCAGGAGTTGAGGCGGAAGAACGAGGATATGTGTTAACAGAGTGGAAGTCACATCTTTTGGTGGATTACTCCAAATATAAGTTTGGATGTGAACTGATGGATGGACAAATTAAGGATGATCGGTTTCGGATTTTGGATGACCTTATCTACTATAAGGGAAGAATTTATGTGGTACCAGATTCTAAATTCAAGGAGAAGGTGCTTAGGGCATTCCATGATTCACCACTAGTGAGGCACCAAGGGTTCCTCAAGACTTACAAGCAAATCAGAGAGAGGTTTGCATGGAAGGGCCTCAAGGAGGATGTTATGCACTATGTTAGAGAATGCACAACTTATCAACAGAACAAGGTTGAGCATACTCATCCAGCAGGTTTGTTGCAACCACTTCCCATTCCAGCATATAAATGGGAGAGCATATCCATGGATTTCATCACCAGGCTGCCTAAGTTGTAGGGCAAGGATGGCATTTTTGTAGTTGTGGATCCTTGAAAAAAATTGCACATTTCTTTGCAATGTCCATGGAGCATAGCGCATCTCAGGTAGAAGAATTGTTCTTCAGAGAAGTGTTCAAATTGCATGGCTTACCCAAGAATATTGTGAGTGACAGGGATAGCAGGTTCATGAGCACTTTTTGGAAGGAGTTATTTAGGCTTGTTGGCATTGAGTTGACACCTAGTATGAGCTATCACCCACAGACTGATAGACAAACAAAAATAGTCAATAAATGGGTGGAGGGTACCTCAGGAATTATGTGGAAGGACAACAGAAAGCATGGGTCTAGTAGCTTCATTTGGGGAATATTGTTTTTTTTAACCATGGGGAATCAGTAACTCGTCGGGATTACCTGGGCATGGCCCAAGTTCAAATCCGTTGACTGCCACTATAAACCCAAGAGTATATCAAATAGCCTGTAAGCTAGATATGCCAATAACTTGTGACTCAGCAAGAGCCGAAATGTCTCGACTTCCACCGGAGTGGAAATATATCCCAGGGGTCGCCTACCCTTCGAGCCTTATCACAACGGGCGAATATCTCGATGGGGTTTGATCCCTGGTGGGTTGGGTGAAAATCATTGCCTCCCACCAATAGGCCCCCAAGTCCTTGGGGGAATATTGTTATAACACTACCCATCACAGATCCATTGG
Source organism: Picea engelmannii (assembly GCA_009831015.1). NCBI lineage: Eukaryota > Viridiplantae > Streptophyta > Pinopsida > Pinales > Pinaceae > Picea > Picea engelmannii. The sequence goes on from ML805763.1 coordinate 112,952, forward strand.
CATGACACCTTTCAAGGCACTATATGGCTATGATTCACTCACCTTCATGGAGATTGCGCTTGGGGACAGTAGGGCTCCTATGGCTAAGGACTAGATACAAGAAAGTCATGAGATACTTAAAGATCTTAAAGATCATTTGCAGAAGGCTCAAAATCAGCAAAAGGTCTATGTAGATAAAAACAGAGTGGAGCACAGCTTTGAGGTAGGGGACTTGGTTTATTTGAGGCTACATCTATATCGTCAGTCACCTGTCAAGAAAAATGGCGTGGAGAAACTCAAGCCTTGTTTCCATGGGCCCTACAGGGTGAGTAGAAGAATTGGAGAGGTAACATATGAGGTTGAATTGCCACCAGGGAGTAAAATCCACAATGTATACCATGTGTCATGCTTGAAGAAGGCATTAGGCCAATAGGTGACCGTCACTTAGGAGCTACCACCACTTGATGAAGAGGGCCAACTTATTTTAATTACTGAAGACATATTGGAAGTTAGGGAGAAGAAGTTGGGGAACACAAGTATCAAAGAATATCTGATCAAGTGGAAAAATTTACCTATTGAGGACGCTTCTTGGGAAGGTGAACAAGTCTTGCAGTGTTTAGAAGCTGAATTGCTTGTGGGCAAGCAATTTCAAGCAGCGGAGACTGTAAGATCCCCTTCCATATGATCAAGGTACTTGAAGACTTAGTAGCCTAGTTGTTCCCCCTAGGCTATAGCCTCATCTAAAAGGGGACTAAGGTGGCCAAAATATGTCACTAAGGATGCTAAAGTCAAATTAGGAAAAAATGACATTGGCAAATAAGGAGATATAAGTTAAATGGCTATTATGAGATAATTGAAGAAAAGACTTTAGAAAGCCAATTAATAATTTAAGTGAAGAATTAGAAACTAGAGTATAAAAGAGGATGAGGGAGCCTCACTTCCTCATTCTTGATCATTTTTCACTTGCAACTTTGAGCTTTGGCAGCTTGAGTATTTTGAGGGTTTTGACTAGACAAACCCAAGAGATCAGCACGGAGGTGAAAGATCCCTCCTTTACTGGTCCAAGCTTGGCCAAGGTGGTGAAAGATTCCACCCTCGCCACTTTATTCAGTTATGATCCATTTCAGCTATAATCTGTGAAGAAGGGCGCACTGCTGAAGGATTTTCTGTAGGAAGGGCGCATTGTTCAGTCTAAGGAAGATCAATTTGGGTTCTACAGTTGGGATCTTGAAGAGATCTAACATTGCACGCATTTGCCATAAATGGAGTGACTTTCCTTGGCATTCTTGGGGGGTTTTCTGCTTCAATAATTATTATTATCAGAGCTGGGCGAAAATACTGAAGGAGGGCGCACTAGGAATTGTAGATCTATTGCCTACGGAACAGATCTTACCTATTTGACATAGGAAATTCATATTATGGGCCAGCCACACTCTTCCTTACAATATTTTAGCAGTTTCTTGGTGTTTTGTGGTCAAATCTGAGGAGATCAAATCTTCATGGTTTGCTACATCCAGTGAGGGCGCAAATCAGCCAAAGAAGACAGTAGTTTGGAGGAAGGGAAAGAAATTGATCTTGTAGGTCTCTTCCATGCAGCTAGTGGAGGTTCTTGGGAGCCAATATCTTTGTTCTCTATTGTATCTTGGAGGCGCTAAGAGGTACGGGTACAAGAATCCCTCATAAAAAGAGAGATGAAATAAGAGGTGTACAATAACAATAGGAAATGAAACAATATAACCGAGTATAAAAGCCCTATGAGTATGGGACTAGCCCTACCTATCTAAATCTTAGTCATAATGCAGATATCCATGCCCAATCCCAGTCAAATAAAGTCCTCAAGAGAGTGGTCACCACTGATAGACCCATGGGGAGTAATTTTGGGTAGCATCAACCAATTCCCCATAGACAATGGAAGCAAGGTCACTATTAACAACCAAGGATGAGTGACCCCCCATAGAAGAGAAAAAGTTCATAATGTTCCATTTAGAAGACAGGCAACTCTCTCTTGGGTTACTCTGATCCTCCTTTATCTTCTAGTTATGTGTTAGATCACTTAATAAATTCTGTTGAATGTTATGTCGAATCAGCGTGCATAACCAGCACTAGAATCTACTCAATCATGAAGTTAACGTAAGCTAAAATTCAAATATGCAAGTACACAGTGTTTGGGCAACGGAACACTTTATAAATAAAAGATGAAGTACAAGTACATACCACAACTTGACATAAGCTGGTACAAGTCAAGCTCTCCAAACCCTGGCTAGGGAAACAATGAAAACCCTAGCCACCAGCTCCTCTTAACTGGGAATTACTCCTAGCCAAACCTGGTCACTCCACCAAAGATCAACAGCATGCAAGTACAAAACACTGACAAGTCCTCCTTGGCACCTACACTTGCATCCCATATGTATAACACAAACTCCCACTATATTCTTCACATCAAGCACTCCAAGATGCACTAGGGTTTCCAAATGCCACAAAACCCTAGTCTTCTTCTCTCGCAAGAGCTACAGGATCAAGTGCTCCCTTTGCTCCTCTAGGGATTCTACTAAACTCTGGTCCTCTTTGTCTTCTTAGGGTAAAACCGTAACCCTAATCTTCCCTTGAATTTCCTCAAGAACCATAGTGTTCAAGACAATGAGAGCAAATACAATGAAGAGTACAATGAAAGATCAAATCGCTTTAGCTCTCACATCTCTAGAACCGATCGCGGATTCATTTGTTGTTGACATCTATTGTGCTCAAACCTGAAGCACGCCAATACCTATTGTGCTCAAAAACGCAAGTTTCCAATACTTACTCCACCTCTCTTGACCTAGATAAATTTATAAAATTGAAAGACAAACTTGGTGTACTTTCTAGAATGATCATTAAGGGAGGATGTTAAAGTTATTTAGTTCATAATGGTCATTTAGACTATAGACATAATCATCTTAATAAAGTCACTTCTTGACTTAGTCTAATTCAAGCTTTAGTGTTGTATTAATGAGTTAAAGAATATTTAAGTCATTTTAGGGTTCATGCATCCAAGGTTTATCCACTTAGGGTTTATGTCATTCGTTTACTATAAAAGCACGTGATCTCTCCATTTTAATCAATCCAAGAAGTATTTCTCTCTTCCAAGTTCTCTTGTGTTCTTGGTTTCTTAGTGTGCACAGTTTTTTGTAATAATTTTCAGACAAGTATCATTTTTCTTTTAGAAAATGGACAAAGAAGCAATTTTTTTCTGTGGAAAACAATAAGAATTAAGTTTCAAATGCATTTATCAGTTATTGGGGTGGACTTTTTACATGAACATTTCAGCATTCGTGTCAAACACAAGCACAAAACATTTTACCTTTATCAACTAGTCCCAGTAGGCTGCTTTAGCTTTTAAGATTTAGTAGATAGGAACTAAAACATCAGAGCTTGTCCAGCTGATTCAACAGAAGTCCCCAACATTCTTATTTGTTATATGTTTCCCTAAACTCTCAACACTTAAAGTTGGCATCAAGGAATAGTCCATTAAAAGTTGAAAGTCATATTCTATGTGCCTTGAAAGAATTCCCCTGTTCAACCAACCGACATATTACAAAATAAAAGCTACAACAATCAGACCACGTAAACCTTGACTTTCTACCACATGAAATATCTTACCTGTCTTCAAAATTTAGTACTATCAGTCAGATGTTACAGCCTTTAGAGAAAACCTCTAAAATCAAACAAAGAAAAAAAAGCAAGAAGAAGAATATTTTTCATTCAACAAATAGTCATTGCAGTACTGAACATTATGCATTTAACATTTCTTGCCCATAATTCTTTTTCACATAAACCCAATAAAACCTACAACTTTACAGGACCATATCACACCAACCTGATCCCACCCAGGAAGAGTACTTTTTGGAGCAATTACAAGGACTGGCTTACTGTTAAGCTTCTCATTCTTCATGCACACAAGGAAAGCAATAGCTTGTATTGTTTTTCCAAGGCCCATCTCATCTGACAACAGAACAAACAAGAAAGAACTTACAAAAATAGGAAGAGGATGTAAAGTTGAACTGAACAAATAATTGCTTTGAGCTTGGATAAGCAGTTTTAAGCCCACCTTGAATAAAACAGCAAATTGAGAATAGAATAAGTAGCAATATGTAAATCTTTCAAGATATGAATCAATATATCCTACAGTAGAACTTCCAGTTCAACCATCAAAGACATCATTATAATGCTTATGAAATTTTTAAAGACATTTGAATTACTTAAATGATGTAACCTTCATAATGTTTTATCTCTTGAATGCCATAACATACCATAAAAAGAATATTGAAATTTGTGGAAGTGGATGAAATGAAAAACCAAAGGTCAAAGGGCACACACCCATTCACCTTGTCACCAGTCAATGCAGATAAGTATATTGTCACGAGGGTCAGTGTAACATCAACATCTTATCATCATTCTTATCAAACATTTATTACTCAATATTTATTATATACTAGCAGAAATATTCTGTCAATCCATAATATACAGGAACTTGTTTACTACATTTGGTATCAGAGCCATTGATTTGGCCAAGAGTGGATTAATTCCATAAAGCCCCCAATTTCTGTTCCATACAGCCACAGACTTTTAAGTCCATACACTCGCACACAGCTGCCATTATACAGCCAACTATCAGTCCATACACCCACTGCATTTCTCCGTACAGGTCAGCTGTACAGTCCATACTATCCATTGGAAATCTGCAATTCCATATATCCATACACTTATAACTGCAGAAAACTGTTGTCCGTATCCTGTTCCATAAAGGGTCAAGCCACTAGCTCAGTACAATGTCTGTACACCTCATCCATCGATTCTACATACAAGCCACCCCTTCTTTTCATCCATATGTCATACGCAGCCTGCTGCAAGCAATCACGTACATAGTGGCCAAATCATTGGCCGTACGGCCGCATTCCTTATTTTCCACATGATCCGTACAGCTGTCACTTCTTCTAAAGCCATCACCCTCCATTTAATATACATATTTTTTTACTTTACCTTGGAATATTATATCCAGTTCAGCCTTGGGTTATAAGTCAATTTATATAAAAGACATCAAAATCAAGCGTTATATACATAGTATAAAGTAAGATTACCTTGACTTGGGCCCCACCAAGAAGACACCAATAGAATGGGTAATAATGATGAAGCACACAGAAATGTTCATTGTGCCACGGAAAGCATGGATAAGTTTAGTAAGTTTCAAAACAACTGGTTAAAAAAATTGACAAATTAATAGCGAACAGGGACAGATTTGACAAGTTATTCAGAGATTCCCAAAGACGATGGCTAGAATTAATAAAGAAGGGAAATAATTGTCACATATGTGATAGGAGATGGATTCCTGGACAACTATCTCAAGACAAGTCACTACACCATTCAAAAATAGTGGACAACAATGGAGGAAAGTCGAACCCAGTGAACAAATTCACCATTGGGTACAATTCAGAGTCTGACAAGGACAAAGCACAAGGATAATTAATGAGAATAGAGAAGGGATTGATAAACTAGCTAAAAGACAAAATGAGTCAACGATACAACCCAAAAATTACAAAAATCCGCCAACAAGTCTGAACTCATTGACTACACCTTGCGAAAGAGGTCAAGGTAGAACAAGTCAACCCAATAGATTTAAAATCAAAATACCAATGATTAATAATGAAGCACCGCAAAAAATATCATTAGCTTCAATCTTATGCGCCCAACAAAATAGAAATGAAGAAGATGTACCAAATACAACTGACTACAAAATATACTCCACCCCATCTTAGAAAGGCTGATAAAACCTATGTTCAAAAAATGAAGAAAGAGAACCTACAATTCCACCAATAACCAGGACAAGGAAATCACAACCTAAGACACTAAAGCTCAAAGGAATTGTCAAAAATATAAATATAACAATAGTTGTAGATTCTGGCAGTACCCATAACTATATAGACATCAATGTCGCTCGACAACTAAACCTTTTTGTGCACCCCACCAAGGACCTCACAGTTGCGATCACTAATGGACAAAAGGTCAAGGGAGTAGTAAGATGCCATAAAGTCTCAGTTCATATACAAGAATTGGAACTACAAACAATTTTCTATGCTTTACCATTTGATGAGATGGTTATGGTTCCAAGTGCAGAATGGAAAATGCAACTTGGCACTTATACCACCAATCTTAAAGAACAATTTATGGAGTTTAACTGGCAAGATCAACATTATAAATTATATGGTATTGAAGATTCTGCTCTCAAGAATGGTGAATTACAACCAAGGACAAAAGCACAAGAAGCACATATGAACATACAACACCAGAAGCAAGGAAGTATGTTACAAAGAAGCATCAAGGATTTACGTCAAACAACCAGGTGAAAAGACTTCAAAATATGATGCAACCAAAACAAAGGAACCTTGCAACACTTTTGTCCTGACTTTTGTCCTGGCTCACAAGGCTTGTACGTTTGCCTTGACTCTTGCCATGACTCACAAGACTGTTTAATCTCCAAGTCTCCCTGGCTAGCCTCAGGGTGTTCACTTAAGACCTCCTGTTGGAGAATGCCTTCTGATGCTCCTACTTTCAACAGAGGGCACATACTTGCCTAGCGATGCACACACCAATGTTAGTCCCCTTTCTATTTTAATATGTTGTTATATTTAGAACAGTGCCCTATTTTTATTTTAGATTAAGTTCTGGTTTGTTTATGCTTTTCAGAATTATAATAGGTTGTTTTTAACAAAAAGTGTCTTTTATAATACAGAGTTGATATATTTGGAAAGTGCTTTTGTTAGTGCAGATTTCTAAGAATAGAGGCTAGCACAAGTCTAAAAAAGGAGGGTACCAATACCAAGTAGGCTTGCATGCCTTTGGAGTGTAATCCCTCTAGCATGAATTTCCAGGCAGGCAGGGTGCTAGGGAAGATTTAATCCAATTTGATTGTAATCCATGACACTCTGCTTTGGTTACAAAAACAAACCGTGGGAGTAGAGTCAATTATTCATCTTTTTTGCTTGAGATAAGTGGTTTTCTGAGTTTCCTCTCACAGATTCCTTTTCCAAAATCAACGAGAAAGCAGTAGCAGGTTTGACAGTCCATTTAGCTTTTGCTGTCCATACTTTTTCAATGTGACGTATTTCAGTCTCTGAGTATAGATCAGAGTGCAGTTTTGAGAGTAGATTAAAGCTTTTCATTTGTTGCTGTTAGGATTAGGATTTTACTCTGAGTGAAGTAAACTCATAATTTAAGAGAGATAACCCTACTCTGGGATGAAATTTTCAGAAGTTCTTATATGCAGCTTTTTTGGATTCGACTTGTTGCAATCCAAAAATATTCCATGTTTAATAAATAGTTACAATTCTAAGGGACTACATGAGGCAGAGGTGGCAACAAAATGGTGAAATATGAAGCAAAGGCCAAATGTAAATAGCGGGTTTCAACAAATACTACCTTTATTTATATTAATTTTGATACATTAGTGTAATTATTTTTGCTCCTGCAAAGAGAGGGGGATCCTGCAAGGTTTTCCTTGGGAAAAAAACAAAGGTGATATACCAGTCACAGGACAGCCTACTCAATCAGGTGAATTTCAAAGTTGTGAAGCGAAAACTGAATCAGTATACCTAACATGGTACAGTAACGTCCAAAGCTGTAGCTTTAAGGCAATTTAAAAATTTAACCGAACATTATAACAACTTTATGTTCAGTACAAGCGATACTGAATTTCTTATTCAATTTTCTATCCTGCCAACATAATTATTTATACAGATGTCTGAAACCCTATGCATAATTTGATGTTCATAGCCTTATTAGTGAAACAAAATGGTCAGAATGATTAGCAACAAACAGTTAGAAAAGTGCCTCTTCAATATAACTGCCAACACTCGAACTTTCACAAAATAGAAAACATTGCTAAAAGATCATATGCATCAAAAACACAAGGAAATACCCACGATTGTTCAGAAAAAATACAAGGAGAAAAGCCTACCATGATAAAATAATTAACTGAACAGGGAACAAGAGGCACGTCAAAAGGACCTATTAAAGCTGATTTTCACAACAGATAGTTGCAAATACCTGCAAGAATCACATTTCTCCTTTGTTCAAAATTGTTCAATAGCCATTTTATTCCTTGTAGCTGGTAACCATGAAGAATCCCACCATTCAAATAGGTCGGTTGTTCCTTCAGGCTGAGTCCAACAGGATGCCCAGAATCAGTTTCAACCCGCTCATTAGCTTTTTGATGTCTTTCAACAAGCTTATCAGCGGTACCCAATAGCTCTTCATTGCAACTGTCTTCCCATGTTGCATCACAGTAATCAAGACCCATCCACTTCACAAGAAATTCATACTTGCCATTCTTTTTGGGACCTGTTATAGATGGCTTTTCAACCTCATACAAACTATTGTCACTGTCTACCTTTTCCCGACATGCAATAACACGGTCGATTTTCAACCACTCTGGCTTTCTCTCATCAACTAAAACTGGTACAGAGCCACTATTGATTCTGCGATTCAATATTATAAAGATTATGTTAAGTGCTAATTCCAGATAAATACAGTTCAAACTTCAAACAACCAGGAATATCAAATTGATGAACACTCCCATGCACAGATATGCTAAACCATTTCAGCATAAATATGTGTCAAACCATAGGTCACACAAGATAACCAATCATACCCACTTACAGAAAATTGAGATATGCCAGTCCTGCCAAGGATGGGATGTTTTAAGTCGCACAACATAATACAAAACAAGCCTCCAATTTCACACACTGGGCTATGGCATTCATAACCCATAATTGATATAATAATAATAAAACATGAAAGCACTATAGGCTTGAAGAGGAAATGATCAGTCTCAGGGGTGGGGGGGAGCGAGCTAGTCCAAAGAATGGCACAAGGTAGCATGATCCTCTACATGAGTTTAGCAGATAATGAAGTAGAACCTAGAGAAAGTTTGCAACATGACTTACTTGTAGGAAGAAAAATCATAATGCTCAGGTAAAAGAAATTTGCAATCAAACATAACAACCTGACCGGGACTGCAATATTACCTGCATGGTGACTAAGACCATTTAAATGTATTAAATCAGAATAGACTCCTTTTAATATACCAGTTAAAACATAACAATCAATTGTGATGGAAGTTTTCAAACAGCTGCAATAACAGGAAATCAAGACATCTTGGTTGTTAGACCAGAATTTATCCTGATATGATTTATCTTAATTTCCATTTAGTGTACTTTGTCAGATTGGCATTGTAATTAGAAAAAGGCTAAGTTACACTGAAATGGATACAGATTCAGAATCTGAAAAAGAAACAGCAAATTTTCAGGAAAGGCCAGATACGATATGACAGGGAAACTGCACAAACAACACACACACACACACATCTATGCAAAAAAACATGAGACAAAAAATTTAGATGACCAGCTACTCTCCACAGTAAGAACAACACTCGATGACATTCTCTCGAGCATGAATATTGGCATCAATGAGGGACACCCAAGATTCAAGAAGGTCCATTCATAGGTTATTTTTCAGAACTTCTGATTAGTGCTTTTAGGGATTTGTTTGTGCCTTTTTTATGTTTTTTAACCTTCCCCACAGGAAATGCAGGCCTGCACAACCGAAATGTTTCAGAAACTCATTAAAGTTCAAAATGTTTTGGGAGGGGACCAAAACAACACTTTTAGCATTTCCAAAATCCAAGATGCCATTTCAGAAAATGGATACAGGAGGGAAATGTTTCACTGGCATTTCAAAGGCATTTCCCATCAAAATACATTTCTCAATCACTGAACAGCCTCTCAGGGGTGCCCCTTGAGAGAATATTTGATCTAAACCCAACTTGAGGGGTTTGTTGGACCTTAGGGATCGCTTCATTTATGGTTAACCACTTTAGTGGTTGTTGCGGTCCTGGCCTTTGGGGTCTTAGGGGTAAAACCTAAACCGCTTTATTGGTGAGACTCTAACCTCATTCTATGCACAATCACTTGTCCCTGATACAAAGCACCTTCTTATACTGCAATTAGGAAGAAAGAGTTAGATGAGTTACAGTGTCTCAAGGAACAGTTACAAGGACTTAAAAGTTCATGGGAAAGCACCAATTGCACCATTATGTCAGACGTATAGAAAAATACAAGGAATAGAGCAACCATAAATTTCTTTGTAGTATAGCCTGCAGTGAAGGAACCATGTTCCCGAAATCCACTGAAGCATCATCACATGTCAAGGATGCAAATCCATTATATCCATTGTTGGCGGAGATTGTTGAAGAAGTTGGGGTCAAACAAGTTGTCCAAGTAATCATGGGCAATCTTAAATTTTCTGTTACAGTTTTTTGCATAAGCTACAGTGAAAAAATGCAGATAGACGATCAATAGAAGAAGAATGTTTATAAGTTTGTTTATGCTGAAGCAAATATCAAACAAAAGTATGTAATTTTTTGGACACAGTACACAATTTTTTTCAAAGGGGCATGATACGGATAGATATGTCAGGCTCTATGAACAATCAAGAATGCTTTCAGCATCTGAATATATGTAATTTTGTTTATATTAATAAAATTACAGGATTGTAATGGCCTAACATACTGTGCTCTGATTACATAATGGCCAATTCTGATTACATATTTGGAATTCTCACAGAAAATAGAATCCGATGAGTATGATATCATTGGCATGCGACAAGATTCTATTTTTAGACATGTGACATTTGGCAGTGGTCTCTTAGTCATCCCAGACATTTTTGGCGTTTTCCTAAATTTAGGGCAGACTGCTATTTTTAGCAGTTACTATTTATAGCAGGGGTGGTCGCCATGCAGGGTGACAAGTGTAAGATTCAAATTTTGACATTTGGAAGCTTTAGAGTGTGACATATCGCGCATAAATGCACAAGGATATTGGGTGCTTAGATTGAGGACATGTATCACATCTCTTTGGGATGAGTTGGCGCATGGCATGTGGTTAGTTGAGTTAAGTGAGGAGTTATTTCTCCTTCTCCCACTCCTTTTCCCTCTCCTCATGCGTATGCATGAACCCACGTACACATGCATCTATCCATCTTGGGCACATTACACTCACACGTGCATCTCCTTTATTCACTTTATTCTCCCCCATACGCAGTTTCCTCTCCCATGCGTTCACATTATTTCCTTTCCCAATGCACATGCGTGCCTTCCTCCATGGCTCACGCACATCTCTTTAGTTAACTTAAACATTATCTCTCCCTCACGTCATCATCTTCTTTATTTCTTCCAAGCACATGTGAGCCTCTCACGTTTTCTCACACATCATCCCATGTATACATGCATGCTTCTCTTCATATACATTCAATATCATTTTACTTATGTGCATCCTCCCCTTCTTTCATACGTGTGCATGCTCCCTTTTTTCTACATGTGCACTCCACTCATTCTTCATTCATGCATCCTATCTTTAGCCCCTACTCTCTCCTATTATTACACACATAGTACGCCCTCTCACCTATATATTGAGGCTTCTCCTCAGTGTACGGGGTCTAATTTTTGCAGCAGCAGTATACATACTTTCTCTCTCTCTTCTCTTTCCCATTCCTCTATAGTCTAGCTTCTAGTTCTTTGTGCAAAGATAGGCGCTCTACCGGTTCTTGTGCTCATCTTCTGTGGTGCAATCAGCGCTTTGGCAAGCCATTAATAAAGAATTGTTGTGCTCGCATCAAGCTTTCGATTCTTGTCAGTATTCTGATCTAAATTTGTGCATGAATTAGTAGTTTGCAACCTCTTATTGTGATTAAATTCGATCTTTTAAGTGCGCTTTCTTTCTCTTTTCTATCTTTCTTTCTAACACTAACACTGCAGGGATCCTTCCAAGTGAAATTATTATTGTTTTCCTAACGTCTTGGGTGGTTTTACACGTTGTCCAAGACACTTTTGGCTGCTGTTTTTTGTGTTTAATTGCAGAAAATCAGACTTCAAATCAGCTGTGAGGTACTTAGGGACAACCCCCTGAGGTTGGCACACACCAGCCCGAATGGAGAGGAGGTTTACCGGTGACACTTAGGGCATTCACTTCTTGAATTAGCCTCTTTTTCATCGCTGATTTTACATTATATCAGATCTGATTGGAGGGTGAAAAAGTATGCTAACAGGTATTGAACATTATGAGAGAATTGACAATTGGCCAACTAATTTGCCCAGTTGTCACATGATTTGCAACCACTTTCTTTCACTCCAAAGTCTTTTGACCGAGTACATGGCATTAAGCTGGATGTTTGTTAGTTAGAAATTACTAGATTGGAAAGACCGCACAAAATTGGATGCAGTGGTTTTTTCAGAGTAAGTTCTAAAGATAATTTGTGAGAGTCTATCACTAAGGTCCTAGCATCATTAAGCCTCTTGTGAAAATATTGAGAATCATGGATGGAGAAAATAAGCCAATGAGATACATTTATGGGGACATGGATAGGACCAAAAAGGCTGTCAGAACTTTGTATGGAGGGGGGGGGCATGAGGGTAAATATGGTTCCTTATGGGCAATTGTTGATTCCATGTGGAACAGGCTACATTCACCAAAAATTAGTACGCAGAAGTCCAACACAATTTGTGTGAAGTCATCAATTCAAAAGACATCATAATGGACACGAGAAATTGTGAACAATGACAAAAACTATTCTTTGATAAGATTATGTTTACACCTAAGTTCAAAAACAAAACACAATTTACATTTTCAAGGTTAAGAAAATCATTTGAATTATTTGTTCTGCCTTAAGTTCAAACTACACAATTTACGTTTAAGAAAATTGTTTTTAATTAATTGTTGGATGCAAAATTATTAGATTTTTATAAGCCTTTTGAATTTCCCAACAACATTTGATACTATTTAATAGAAGACATAAAAAACCAAATGCAGCTAGTGCCAATCATCATTCAAACAAATTTAAGATATAAATGACAAAAAATGTGAAAAAATAAAGTAGTGTGAACACTGAAATTAGAGACATACGGGAACTTCCGCTGAAAGTTGATAACCCGTGCACGATCATTATTTAGGACCCAACTCTCTGGAACCTGGAAATTTGCAATATGACATGCATAAGTTTTAGATGATTGCACCAAATGGAAGATAAAATTGCTCGACATGATTAAAGTCCATCCACTAAGCGTATCACGTGTAGCATCCCCTAAAGCACAATAAAGATCAAATCCATACACATACACCAAGGAAAATAAGATGTAATGCAACAGTATCATCGCAAAATAACTTCTCCAAAAGTTGTATCATGTTTACATAGATAAGACACCAACTTAACTAATTGTATTCATCTGGAACAAATTATAGTTTCTTAGATCAATTGATTTAAGGCCTTGCTGGGCCATGATATCAGTTAAATGTTATTTTACCTATGCTAAATCTAGGTTCACAAATGTAATTTCAACATTGCAAAGGGGCACACATGAGGGATTTCACAAGCATCCTTCAATCTACTCCAAAAAAACACTAATCTTACATTTTGACCCTTACTTTCATAACAACAATTTCTTTTTCTTTTTCAAAATATGTCAGCAAGATTTTGATTCTATTGGAGAATCATGGACAATTTTAAAACCCTATAGATTAAGTTCAATTTGGATGTTACCAAACAACTCTAGGTCAATTGCAAAACAAAACCATTGTTTCCAAGGAAATCAAAAGGATAGAATAAAATTCTTACATACAATTTAAAGTTCATTTTGTATTTGTTAAGCTGCTGTCATTAATCCCAAAGACTAAACCCACAAAGTCCAGTATTATTTGTATCCAAAGGACTTTGAATCTAAAGTATTTCCACTAGTTAGAGTTATACACATACAATGACAGAAAGACAATACACAGAAAAGAAAGATGAGATAATTTTATTAATGTCCAATAAATAACCACAAAAGGACTAAAAGAGTACAACCAGTGCTTTATCAAAATGGATCCAAACATAAAGCAGTGGTTGTAAGCCTCAATATCTAAGGCAATTCAGCAATTAAGGAAGTTTAGTAACTATGTAAACGACAATGCAAACTAAAGTGGAATAAGACAAAGGAGAAGAAAACAAGAATTAAACAAAATATAAAATGAAATAGGAGAGAAAAGACTCAGAAATGTAAAGGTCAGGCCTGTTTCCCTTCCCATTACCCCAGCTCTCCCTATCTCTTGCTATGCTTTCAATCTCAAAGGGTCTTTTTTGGCCAAGAGGAGAGAATGCAAAGGAGAAGGAGCTATGAAAATTGTTGAATGGCCCATAAGCCTGCAACCTACATTGTAAACAGAGATTGCTGATATAGACTGAACAACCGTTGCTGGTTTTCCCATTTAGGTTTCCAATGATGCATTTCCATGCCCAGAGATCAATGGCTGCTATCTCAGAGCTGTTACCCGTGCCTACAGAGTGCTCTGCCCATTTAACTTTGAATTGTATGCTAGCAAGGGACATTGCAAGTGGTAGCAACAAACATTGTGGAGACTGTATCGCTCAGCTCAACAAGAGGTCGATTGAGCACATTAGTAAATACTCCAGTGATACAATCGAATGTTAAATCGAGTTGTGGCAGCAGTTTAGCTAAGGAGATACAATGCATGTGGAAAATATGCATGCAACACACACACACACACACACACACACACACATTGAATTGAGATGTTGATTATTAATTGAGCCAAGTAGTCATGTTTTTATTATTGCTGTAGCAATATATGTTCCTTTTGTTTGAGGCTTGTTAAAAAAAAGATCTTGGAACGTACTATGTTCATAATCAGCATAGGAGTTGGAGAAACCAACTCAGAACAAGTGCAGATTTAAATTCCCATAGCCTTTCTTCCAATCAAGAACACTATAGAGTCAACATTCAATGAAGGAAGAAGGTTAGTGTGTTGGTTATTATTTAATGGAATGGTAAACACAGTGCATTCATCCTGTTGATTGAGGAGAAGATGAGTTTTAGTTTATATTGTATTCATAAGTAACCTTGGTATCTTCAGGAGACCCAATTCAGAACAAGAAGAACTAAACACAATCAGAACCATATTGAGGTTCTTGAATTCTAAGTCCTTGTTAATATTACATTGCCAGCGAGTTGTTTCATGTGCCGGTTACACCAAGAACTGGCCTTGTAATCAATTCTGAGCAGAGTTTATACAGAACAAAATCTAATTCCACAGAGTATTTGTGTTGGTAAAGTGAGTAGGTTATAAGTCCCTCGATTACAAATCATATGGTATCAGAGCAGTTGAATCCTTGATTGTAACACAACTTCCAGAAGAGGTTGGAAGACATGCACGATCAATGCTCAGCTTCACGAAGAGAACAAGCACTTGAAGGAACAGGTCCAGACGTTTAACCAGAGGATGAGAGAGATGAAGAAAAACCTTGAGAGCTCAACAAGACTACTGCCATTGCTAAAGAAGCAGTTTGTTGAATGCCAAGACTCCCTCAATGCAATTATAGTAGATTGGGACAAGAGCAAAGTTCAGCTTGTACACTTGGGAGAGAAGGTCATCCTGTTGGACAATTAGCAAGAGGATAGGTGCAACCAGATGATGACTCAGCTACAACAAGAGTTTGCAGAGAAGGAGAAATTGGCAAAGCTCCAAGCAGTTGTCCAAGAGCACAGAGAAGCAAAGCCACCTTCCATTGCCACTGTCAAAGCCAGCACCGTGACCGAGACAACTCTGGGAGGCTAACCTTTCGTAGACAATTCTCAAGAGCAGCTTGGTGAACTTGAAAATCATAGCAAACGCATTGGATCGAAATTGTTAAGGCAGATGGGCTATGATGGACAAAGGCTAGGCAAGAAAAGACAAGGCATCCTAAGCCCCATTGTAGTTGAATCGAGAGTCAAGCATGAAGGCCATGGTTTTGATGGCAGAGAGGAAAAATCCATGAAATCCAAGATCATGATTGTGAAGGCAAAGGACATGCTGGAGATGGCTTGCCCACCAAAAGAAAGAGCACCAGGACATGAGGGTGGCAGCCCACTACCACCTCAGCCTTCTTGTGGCAGATTGCAGGACAGTGATGAGAAAGTTAATGTTTATGCCATTATTATAGTTCTTTGCATTTCAATAGATAACAGCAACATAAAGACAAGATCACTGAGAAATACACTATCACAAGAGACACGGCATTTATCCTGGGAAACCCTCTAGGGGAAGAAAACCCAGCAAAACTTCCTTATTATAGATAGCCAATACAATGCCAAGAGATAACTCAAGCTAATACAGAAGATCCTCTCCAAAAGATGCACCACTCTCTCTCTTTCTTCTCCAACTACAATTCCGAAACTTGTCTCTCAAATGAGCAAGTGAGTTGTGTGTCTAAGTGAGGCGCTGGCCTCTTTATTTATACAAGACTGGCACGTGTGAAGTGTCTCTTCACTGGCAGGGCCGACTTCTCAAACTGGGTGGTTATAACCACCTTTAATATATTATGGGGCCTCTTTAATATCTGTTGGTGCCGACTTCTTATTCTGCCTATTATAATTATCATTTGACCAATCCGCAAAAGGGGATTTTGTCCTATTACAATAGCCGACATGATCAATCCACAATGGGGATTGATCCAATGAATAATATATCAGATAATAATAAGAATACACTTTGCAGTTACATTATTTCAACACTCCCCTTAACAAGAAGGGTATTCTTCAACAGCATCAGGCAAGAGAGAGGTCTGCATCATCAGCAACATCAAGAGGTTAGCATCATTAATATCATCTTGGAGCATTGACTGGCATATCTATAAATCATCAGAAGTTTTCTTCATTGGCAGGCATCGTCATT
>ML805764.1:7641-25887 GCA_009831015.1 Picea engelmannii
AATGGTCGGCTTCCATGTATGCCCATATATGGAAGTGGTATATATGGAAGCTGACCACTTACGTATATGCACATATAGGAAAGCTGACCACTTTCGTATGTGCGCATATATAGAAGTGGTCAGCTTTTGTATATGTGCATATACAAAAGTGGTTAGCTTCTGTATATGCGCATATACAGAAGCCGACCATTTCCATATATGCGCATATATGGAAGTTGACTGCTTCAGTATATTTTCATATACGGAAGGCGATCATTTATGTATATGCGCATATACGGAAGCCGACCATTTTTGTATATGCGCATATACAAAAGCCGACAATTTACATATATGCGCATATATGGAAGGAGCATATACGGAAGGTGCATATTTCGTATATGAGCATATACGGACGATGCATATAAATGCACCTATAAATGTGCATTTACGAATGAAAACTTTCTTAAATGCAGATATATGGAAGCACACATATACGGAAGATACATTTGGATTACCATAAATTTCCTCTGTATATGCACTTTCAGTATATGCATCATTCGTATATGCACATTCTGTATATGCATGCTTCCATATATGTGCATATACAGACAACACATATATGGACAATAGCTTCCGTAAATGCACATATATGAACGATGCATATATGGAAGTTGGCCACTTCCATAATGGCATCTTCTGTATATGCGCTCTTTTGTATATGTGCATATACAAATGAAGCATATGAATGCACGTATAAATGTGCATTTACGGATGACAACTTCCTTAAATGCGCATATATAGAAGCAAACATATATGGAAGATGCATTTGGATTACCATAAATTTCTTCTGTATATGCGTCGTTCGTATGTGCACCTTCCGTATATGTGCATATACGGATGATGGATTCCATAAATGCGCATATACGGACGACGCATATATAGAAGTGGGCCACTTCCATAATGGTGTCTTCCGTATATACATGCTTCTGTATATGCACATATACGGACAACACATATAAATGTGCATAAAAAATGTGCATTTACGAATGACAACTTCCTTAAATGTGCATATATGGAAGCACGCATATACAGAAGATGCATTTGGATTACCGTAAGTTTCTTCCATATATGCACCTTCCCTATATGCGTCATCTGCATATGCACCTTATGTATATGTGCACTTCGCATATATGGACGATGCATATACGGACGACAACTTATGTAAATGCGCATACACAGACTATGCATATACAGAAGTTGCCCACTTCCATAATGGCATCTTTCGTATATCCGCACTTATGTGGTTGTACTGGCTATATGATTATACCTAGCACTCGATCAACAAGTAAGTATAGGTAGGTAGGAATTTGCATCCATTGTATATACCATGCATATCATGTTAGTATAACTTTATTTGCATTTTCATATTTCTTTGTTTCACTTGTATACATTATATGCTCATATATTAGATTGGAGATATTTTCTTTTTCATTTTGATTTTTTCTATCATATATGGACAAAGGGTGATATCACCACCCTAGATGCACTGATATTTTGTTTGACTTTTAGCATTCACATGTCATACCAAAGATCCTGAGGTTCTCATGTACTCTATGGTGAGCACATGTCCCCAAGTCGGATCTATATGTTACCCCCAAACCTAGGGGTAACTAAGGATATCATGTCTCGAGGCCCAAAGGTTGTAGACATGGAGTGTCGAAAGACATATGGACAGAGAATAGCCCTAGAGGGGGCCTTCTTTTCATTAATGCATCCTACACATCACCAGTAGAAACATCCACCACATTGTCCTGGTTCCCACAAGGCATTGGGTCTTTCTCCATGAGGTAATGAGTCCAAATATCATGGTACGTATCACTCTAATATTTAAAGCATTTGAACATATTGCAAAGGATCTTTCTTGATTTTAGAACATTTTCTTAGAATTTATGTTCTTTTCCTTATTCAAACCTGAGGGGGGTGTCATTATGTCCTAGTAAGTTGGTTTCCCTCATGAATAGGTTGCTACTAGGTGGTTCCTTGAAAATTCATCATCTGTTCCCTACCATACTTTTCACGTTCCATACCATTTTCCCTCTATCTCCCCATCCTTTTGGGATCTTCAGGAGTATTGATCCAAGAAGGGATTGTAACTTACCTCGTGGGAACAAGGGGCTGAAGGCCCATAGGGTAAAATTAGTTGGAAAAATATTAAATCCAATCATAAAACCTTTGAGATGATTCACCTAGGGATCCCCGAGAAAGCAAACTTCTTTGTAATAATAGGGGGCACACAAAATGAATGATAATGAATACTCAAGGTGTTAGTTGGTGGATATGAGGTCTCATCATGAGCTGGCCTATAATGATCATAAGTATTTAGTGGTATGACATAACCATCATCTGGTCACCAAGCCAGGTTGGTGGCTCTCAGTTACATGACTGGGGAAAAGGGGGTCTCATCATGAGCCAAAATTATCATTTCCATGAGGTACTTGTGAATGACATTGTCGTATATGAAAACCAATCCAGGATAGTGGCCTCCAACTAGCTCCTTGAAACATGAAAGAAATAATGAAATCAAAGGCTAGGAAGAAAAACGACAAAAAAATGGGCTTGGAAAAAATTGCATTAAGGATAAGGTGAAACTCACCCTCCACAAAGGCACCTATAGGTAAGATAATACAAACCCTTTTATGTCATGAACCCCATGCCCAAAATTTTATTCCACGCCATTTCACATACACACATGACTAGGATAGGTTACACCAAGGAAACACCCTAGACTTGGGATTTATTGACCCAATAGGGCATCATGAGACCCTTCCCAAATCTAAATTTGACAAGTTGTATAACGTCCTTAAGCATTCATTTGGTTTAGGGGGGAATCGATGCACATGTTCAGGTGCTTTGATTATTGGATGTGATTTAGTTGTTATGATACTTGTGACTCATGGACCCATGGAGAGCGTATATGTTTGCCTTTACAGGACCTTACCCGGTGAACACATATTCATGAGGAGATGATCAATTCAAATCTTCATGAGGTCTTGAATCCCAAGGATGGATGCAGAGACTCGAGGCTTGGGGCAAGACAATGTTGACCAATTTTCATAGTGAATGAAGAGGATGTTTCCTTTGGAGGCACCTTGGTAGGCCTAGATGATAAGGGGCCACCCTTCCCCACCTGGACGTTGGCTTTGGAGACCTTGGACATCACCTTAGTATCCCCATGACATCACGCAGGGCTAGGGTTTGACATTGAGAGATGTTGAGCTACAATTTTGGCATGTGTGGCACGGAGGAGGGCCTTTGGAGGCCCAACGTTTTTCTAGATGACGTCAATATCTCATGGAGGAGGCCCAACATCACCCTAGGAAGGATGATGTCACCCTCTTAAGGGTTTATTTTGTGATAAATGATTTAATTTTAAGTTTTAAGAGAAAATTGACATGTAGGCTATGTTTTGTGAAAAGAAACAACTTTTGCGTAAATTAGCTAGGATTTCCCATATAAATATAGCTGGCTAGTTTCATCTTTTGATAATATCTCACTTCTCAGAAGAGGGAGACTGAAATTGGCACCATTTTGAGGGTACTTGGATGAAATTTGGAGGCACACTTGCTTGGAGACTTGTTTGGATGCATTTTGGATCATTTCTTGGTGGAATTTTGGAAAATCTAGCTTTTTTATGCTTGATTATTCTTGGTGAAGTAAATATGCAATTTTCATATCATGATAAATGTTTATGGTATGCTTACTTGTTCATATTTAAGATTATGAAATTGCTTGCTTAAAAAACCTAGGAGTGAGAAACATAAGGTGCTTCTTTCTTGCTCTATTTTTTGCTAGTCTTGCATAAGAAGATCTTGTCTAGACAAACTTCTAGAGCCCTAAAGTGTTGGGACTTTATAATCTTTATCTAGTTCTTATTGCATTAAATATATTTCAAGAGTCTAACGATAGGAGAAATCTCTAGGGCCTAGAAGTGCCTACACCCTAGTTATACCTTCTCTTAAGGGATTGGTACTTGAGAACTTAAGGTGCTACTCCTCAAGCTTCCACCATTTCATCTCTTAGAAACGTATAATTATTGTTATTTCTCCAAGTTATTATGCTGATATAATTGACTCCATAAACCCTAAAAGACGCTAGTTCTCACTTCTCTCTTGTTGGAAGATTGATCAAACGCTCAAACCTTATTCTCTCAAGCCTATGCTAACTAAGTCTAACACTAACATAGCCTAGATATCTAAATTTCTTGCTTCTTTTATAAATGTTTACTACAACCATCTAACTGCAGCAAATTTTCTGCATATACTAAGCTAACTTACTCAGAACTTACTTGTGACAATTGCTAAGGAATCTACTTGATATATGCTCAATTTTCACTGACTTTTCTAGTAATTTTGAGCACTAATTTTTGTGGTTGTTACATAACATTTATTGTTTTTGTAAACTGATAAATTGCTACAAATTTGCTTCAACCACTTCATTTTTTGATTGTCTAATGTATTTGAGGCTTTTATTATCATTTGGTACTTGGAAATTATACATACATGCTATATTGTTCTTGTTCCATGAAGGTACACTAACATTCTTCTTTTTCCTCATTTCCTCGGACGTAGACACCCTTAACTTTGGTGACCAATGAGAGTGAGATTTTCTTGTCCTTATCCTTAGCTTACGCAGCCCTTTAGGCCACTGGGGATGCCTCCCTTGGGGTAGTCTTATAATACTCCTAAACAGAAAGGGGTTTCCTATTAAGGTTACAATGATAGGTCACCCACTTTTTATGCCAATCTTGTCTCACTTGCCTTGGGCTTTGGGCATGTTTAGATTGTGCGATAACAAAGCTAATTCTATTTATTTCATATTTTTAGACCATATTTTAAGAAATTGTGCATGTATCTCTAATAATTTTTCTTAGTCTAGTTTTTTTTAGAAATTTCTATCATAATTAACATGTCACATGTCATGAAAGGGAAGCGTGGTGTGCACTAGCCTCTAAATAAAAAATATACAATATTGATCCTATTCTAAATAACCATAAGCATGGTTAGAAACACACTTGTAATGACCATACCATAGAAGTAGAAGTGCAAATAGGAAAGCCTCACATACTTACTTCATTGAAAATCCCATAAGATTTACATACAATATCAACACAATGTAGAAGCATTTTAAATGCAATCCATATATATTAACTAACTTGTGTTTTAACATGATTTGATGTTTTTCTAGATTAGACTTCTCCAACTCTTAGAACTTGTTCCAAAAGATTTTTGAAAATTGCAAAAACTTAAAAACAAATTTATATCTCAAAGATTTGATGTGGATTTCTCTTAACCTATAATAAATTTAAAACTAAAACAAATTTACTATATAGTGTATTGTTTCCTACCTTCCTCGAATATATACACAAATGCTATATCCAATTGAAAATAAAACATATTTCAATGATAACATCTAATATAACTAGCACAGTCACTAACTCGTTGTTGGTGAATACCGAAAGGCTTACAGTTGGTAAGATGAAATGAAAAATATGAAGAATATGAAACGACTGAATAATATGAAATGATTGATTGTAATTATGCGGTTGCCATCGTTCATTGATTTGGAAGGACAACTAAGAATATGCTATCATCTTCAATTGATGACCATACGATTGAAATTTATGGTTAAAAAATCATTAAATGTGCCCATTGTCAATAGGTGTACGCCTTTGGGCATAATTAAATAACATAACATGTACATCTCATATAAATTAACATTTTCCATTGGACTTTTCATTAAGTTTTCTAACGTCACTGTAAGTTCACAATACCTAAGTTCATAATACCTCTAGAATCCTTCGATCATTATTACATATTGCTTCTTAAATCATTCTTAGTCTCTTATAGTACTTGCTTCAAGGTTGGAAAATATGTCGTGCAATCAACGAGGAGCCATAAGATGGGAGGTGTAGCTCCTTGACAATAGGAGCAAAGGAGTTATGTTTCACAAAATATATGCCACTAGTCCTCAAAAAATTAAGTGGCCCATCAACATGCGCAGTGCATATTGATGGAATTAAAAGTGGAACGACATTAATTCAACGAGTTCACTAACATAGACGAATGTATCATCAACTATAACAACGAGGAGAAGAACACAAATTACAACAATCATTGAACTCAAACACATCACAAATTACAACAATCATTGAACTCAAACACATCAGTGACTACAACAGCCGTGACAAAGAGGCAAATTACAAGAATCACACAAATTATGCTTTGCATATTTGAAGAAAGTTTTCCATGTTAAAACATTGAAAGTCTGTATGGTACATCTCTAACTTCCCTATACCACTATAACCTCCCTTCACGAGATACAATTACAAGCTATATAGTCTTAATGAGCCCTTGCAAGTTAGATGTCACATGCAGTTTCCGGACTCCATGTCTCAGAATAATCATCGTCAAATAACATGCCTGGGCTTATAAAATCTATGTTCACATAATCCTGCAATTGGCTTGCATTCCAGGCATCTTCTTTACAAACCCATGCCTGTGATTATTAACTGCTGATAGTTTTCAAAGTCATCCTCAAATTGCCAATTTTCACTAAGGGATTTCAGATTTGAGTTCTCCGACAAACCCGTGGATGTTTCCTTTTGAGATAGACAGACTTCGTCCTTCAAGTCCAGAGCGGGGCTCGGAGGAATGCCAATCTTGTAGTCTGAAGCTCGGGCCTTCATGGTCTCTATCATTATCGGGCGCTGCAACATTATCCGTAGAGATGGAGGGTAGAATAGAACTGAAACATGTGGCAGCAATCTCTTCCTCCAGTTTTCTCATGACTTTGCTTACGAGCTGTTCACTAGGACCATACTCCTCTTCTCCGTCTGCTACACTTTTGTCTAATTGCAGTATATGAAGAAACCGATTTGTTTCTTCGCCTTGGAAGTGTTTCAGATCCAGGACATCAATGGAGTCCGATAGAGCCTCAGGCTCACGACCACGTTTTCTGGGCATCTTAGAGTCCATGACTGAGAGGTGGACTGGAGATTCGAATTGTGAATACAACGGTGGTGTAAAGACGAGAGGAGAGAAGGATGATAGTTCGGCTGCAGCCAAGAGCTGTTCTTACTAATGAGAAGGGTATCAGATGGCAGGATATAACCACATTGGCTATACTGCTATGGCGAGGAGAAAAAAAATCCAGCTCATTTCAATTTCAAATTCGAAAATGGGTGCGGATGTTCGAAAATGAGTTTCACGAGTTTAACTGTTCATGGTGTTTTGTATTACGTCGTCTGGTTGACAGATCCACTAGAGGAAAGGAGTCGGAAAAGGCATGGATGCGCGGTGGTGGTGGGATGGATGCAACGATGCGTAAGGGTAGCAGATGCATGGCCATCCAATATTCATAGCTAACATAAGAGAATATACATCTACTGACAGAGTCTTAATGACTCTGCAACAGGTTGGATATTGATCGGTGAGTAATATCCAGCTTGCAGCAGAGTCTTTAAGACTTTGCAGACTGGATACTCGTGCAACCACTCTTGTGGGCTTCATACCTTGGTCATCCATGTTGCATCCGCATGTTACTCACCATGAAGTATGGCCATCCAACCACATGTGCATTTATTCCGGTTGCTAAAATCTTCGGCTAATCCACCCAATCTTCCCGTCAGCCTACCTCCAGCAAAAGTAAGATTTCTTATGTCAGGGACAATCATGGTCAAATTTAATGGAGTTGGTGAATTCATATTTTAAATTTTAAAATCTAAATGGAGGGAATTGATACCCGCACCCTTCACCTATGATCATTTTGGCATATGTAATTCAGAACACACCGAGCAACTGTCAAAGGAAGAAGAGCGATTTTCAAGAACCGATCAAGAAATATTATAGGCAACTCACAACTGCTATGCGACCTCCTTCAAAATAACGAGGTTCTAAGAATGGGAGCCATCTTCTCTTCTGGATTCATCAGAGCTATACGCTTCCTAGAAGAGCACTGGAGACAATTTTGCCTGGACATAAAAACCGACATTCTCAACAGAGAGGTGACAGATCCATCGGTGAGGGAGTTCGTTGGGGAGCTTCTGCACCCGAATCTAGAGTTGGCTAATTTTGCTGAAAGGCAATGTTCAGCCCAGTCTTGGCAAGGAATTATAACTTGCTTGTGGCCTAGCACTAAGTATATAGATGTCATCGTGACTGGTGCAATGGCTCAATATATTCCTACTTTGGATTACTACAGCGGCGGGATACCCCTGGTATGCACCATGTACGCTTCATCTGAATGCTACTTTGGACTTAATCTGAAGCCTCTCTACAAGCCTTCAGAAGTGTCATACACTTTACTCCCAAACATGGCCTATTTCGAGTTCCTTCCTGTTCACCGCAAACAAGAAGCAGTTGGTCTGACGTTCGAATCGTCAACGATCCCCAAAACACTCAACGAGAAAGAGCGAGAGGAGTTGGTTGAACTTATGGACCTGAAACTTGGGCAAGAATATGAGCTCATCGTCACCACATATGTTGGTACTATATGCAGAAGATTTTACATTAAACATTTATTTGTGTGTTATATGTTGTGAATGTTTTATTAAAAGTCGTCTTATGTAGGTTTGAATCATTATAGAGTGGGGGATGTGCTACACATGACTGGTTTCGACAACGCTGTGCCTCAATTCCATTTTGTGTGCAGACAAAATGTTGTTCTGAGTATAGACTCCGAAAAAAAGGATGAAGTTGAGCTTCACAGTGTGGTAGAGAATTTCGCTAAGCATCTGGAACCATTCAATGCCCAATTGATAGAGTATACAAGCTATGCCGACACAGCTACAATCCCTGGTCACTACGTGCTATACTGGGAACTCCGCTTCAACACCAAAGAAGTTGAAGTTCCTTCTTCAGTTTTTGAAGATTGTTGTCTCACCGTAGAAGAATCCCTGAATTCTGTCTATCGCCAAGGAAGAGCATCTGATAAGTCCATCGGCCCTCTAGAAATTAGGGTAGTTGAAGAGGGAACGTTCGACGAATTGATGGATTATGCTGAGTAGAGGGGCATCCATAAATCAATACAAAGACCCCAGATGCATTAAATTCACTCCCATCGTTGAGTTTCTAAACTCCAGGGTCATGCATTCCTACTTCATCCTGCAACCCCCACAATGGACTCTCAGATGCAAAAATTGAGCATAACATTAGTTGCAGAAATTGGGCATAACATTAGTTTACTAAAGTGATTACAAAATTATCAATGCTTTGAACAAATTAGATATGTAACTACATAGGTAGGTTGTGGTATAGTTTAGTTAAGAAGCATATTGTGAAATCTGATCTTCTAGGCCATAGAAAGGTACGTCATGACAAATGCAGGACACAAAATTATAATAAAGTTAATTATTTTTTAAATGTTCAATAAGTTTTGCTATTATTTTTTATTTGAATATATAGATTTTTATAATGGTCAATGTGTTTAGTTTCCAACATGGTTGGAAATAATGATTTTTATATTCAATTTTCATTTTCATGTTGAAATTTTAATGAACATATTATTATATTGGGTTTTAAGAATTTTTTTCTAAAAATTCAATTTTCATGTTGAATTTTTAATGAATATATTATTATACTTTTAAGAGTTTTTTTTTTTTTAAATCAATTTTCATTTATGTTGAATTTTTAATGAATATATTATTATACTGATTTATTTTTTAATATAATTATGATTTTTTTTTAATTTAAATTATATTATAATTAAAAAATTTACATTTTACTTATTTAAAAAAAAATGAAAAAAATAATAAAAATTTAACAAATCAATAAAAAAAAAATGAATTAATAAATTAATAATATTTTTTTATAAAATATTATAAAGTTAAGTTTAAATACACAAAAGAAAAGGGCCATCAAATACAGGTGAGTAATTTTAAAGGACTTTGAATTGGCATAAGAAAAGTTTAATTAATATTAGATAAAAGAGATGAACATAGAAGTAAAGGAAGAATTCTTGAAACTAAAATTAATATAAAAGATATATAAATAAATAATTGAAAAAACAAAAATAATAGATATAAAAAATATATTTTTATAAAGAAAAAATGAAAAAATTGACAAAAATTGAACCAATCAATATAAAAAATGAATTAATAAATAAACAATATTTTTTTTATAAAATATTATAAAGTTAAGTTTAAATAAACAAAAGAAATGGGTCATGAGATATAGGTGAGTAATTCTAAAGGATTTTGAATTGACATAAGGAAAGTTTAATTAATATTAAAGAAAAGAGATGAACATAGAAGTAAAGAGAAGAATCCTTGAATGAACATGACATGATTGATTATGTTGTTGAGAGGGCTCTTGATAGATCCAGTGGGGTATGCTCGACCAAAATGGAAACCTCTCAACGATAGGGTGGGATCTGTGCGAATGGACCGTCGGGCACTTTGGGAGAAGAGTTGACCCAATGCCTAGGTGGCCTGGGTGTTGGAAGGAGGGAAAGGGTTTAGACTAGGGTTTAAAATCTTTAGGGGATGACCTAAAATCTCCTAGGGTTTATGGAGGCAGCTAATGTGAACCTAGATGGTGGCCTCGCTGAAGATCAGTGGTGGAGCCAGGGGTGCCTGTTCAGACATGACGAGGCGTACAAAGAAGAGTTAAGACTGTACCAATTTTCTTTATTTTCGAATGACGTGAGAGATGGAAAGGTCTGGACTGAGTTGGAGGTTCGTTCTTTGCCTAGGATAGATGGTGACTATATGAATGGCTCTACGGAAAAGAAAGCCATTGAAATCATTAATGATTTTTTTGCTTGGGAAGCGGAAAGGGGAGGGGAAACATGCACATTAACGACCCAACTACTGCCACTAACCTCGTCGAAGGACTTGGAGGGGGAGCTTGTATGTAAGGTAGATGAGAAGAGAGGTTTGAAAACTATCGCTATAGAGCAAGGGGTGGTGCATGAGTCTTTTCCTTTGAATCTAGGAGGAGACTTCATGACAAGATTGGTTTAAATAGTTTTGGGAAGGTAGAGGCAGAGATTGGGAGAGGCAGAAACTGTCGGGACGATGAGGGAGGTTGTGGAAGAGAGGTAGAAACTGAGGGACATTGATATCATAGTAATGGAATGGATCTATTCATGTGTACAGAAACACGAATCAAACTTGTTGTAATCATACCAGCTAACTGTATAGGGTTGAACAGGATGAAGTAATGAGCTAATATGATATGAGACCACAACAAGCCCTCTATGAGACCTCATACATTAGCTTTGGCGATCTATTACCCTTTGTATTTACACTAATATGGAACAGATACTAGTTGAAGATGGTGATCTATTACCCTTTGTATTTATGCAAGCATTGGAATCACATACAAGTGTAATACAGGTGTTGATACTTAGTGCCATTGCTTTCTAGAGATATCCCATGTAGTTAATAAGAGATTAAGTTTAATATCA
Source organism: Picea engelmannii (assembly GCA_009831015.1). Taxonomy (NCBI): domain Eukaryota; kingdom Viridiplantae; phylum Streptophyta; class Pinopsida; order Pinales; family Pinaceae; genus Picea; species Picea engelmannii. The sequence continues at coordinate 19,087 of ML805764.1, forward strand.
CAATACGTATTGATTATGGTAAATAGGTAACATGATATCACTTTGTTGAACCTTAAGCTAAGTTGTTCTTGTATTACTGATATCATAGTAATGAAATGGCTCTATTCCCCTTGTATTACAGGTTAAGCTATTGCCTTTATAGTTCTTATTATATACTACCCTTTGTAGTTAACAATCATGTAGTTTGCTTCATGACCCTATGTTATAGCTCATACAACAACCTTTAACTGTAACTGGACAAATAGGGAAGAGGTTAGTAGTATCATTATTCAATGGACTTACTTCCTTATAGTGATCATTGTTTTGGTACCACGATGAGATTCACAATATGGAATGTTATGGAATTAATGGGAAGCAATATCACTAGCTACTACACAATGAGAGATTCAAACCAGTGTAATCAATAGTTCATAATCAGATACATTATTCATATCAGGAAGTTGTACTCATAGTTAGTTTTGTACTAATTTCCATATTCAAGTAATGGCAATCAATGGTAATAAGCTGAGATAATCCACAATCAATTGTAATACGCTAAGCTAATATGCAATCAATCATGAAGGCAAAGAAGACATGTAGGAGGACACACCAGAATAACCTGACTCATAATCTGTCACATTCTGTATATGCGTTTGTACATAATCTGTCACCTTCTGTATATGCGAATACACGAAAGTCGACCACTTCCGTATATGCAGAAGTGGTCAGATTTCATATATGCGTATATACGGGAGTGGTCAGCTTCTTTATATGTGCATATACATAAGCAGTCAAATTTCGTATGCGCATATACAAAAGTCAACCATTTCCATATATGCGCATATATGAAAATGGTCGGATTTCGTATATGCGCATATACAGAAGTGGTCAACTTCCATATATGCGCATATACAAAAGATGACCACTTCGTATATGCACATATACAGAAGCTAACCACTTCCGTATATGTTCATATACAGAAGCCGACCACTTCCATATAAGCACGTATACGCACATATATGGAATTTGACCACTTCTGTATATGTGCATATACAACACATATATGGAAGCTAACCACTTCCGTATATGCACATATATGAAAGTGGTCAATGTCTGTATATGTTCATATACGGAAGTGGTCAACTTCTGTATATGTTCATATATGACACATATACGAAAGTTGACCACTTTTGTATAATATATGGAAATGGTCGGCTTCCGTATATGTGCATATACGAAAATGGTCGGCTTTCGTATATGTGCATATACAAAATCCGACCACATTCATATATGCACATATACGCAAGTGGCCGACTTATGTATATGCGCATATAGGGAAGTGGTCGACTTCTGTATATGCACATATACGGAAATGGTCAGCTTTCGTATATGTGCATATACGGAAGTGATCAACTTTTGTATATGTGCATATACGCAAATGATCGGCTTCCATTTATGTGCATATAAGGAAGCCGACCATTTCCATATATGTGCATATACAAAATCCGACCATTTCCGTATATGTGCATATACGAAAGCCGACCATTTCCGTATATGCACATATACGAAAGCTGACCATTTCCATATATGTGCATATATACAAAAGTTGTCAGCTTTCATATATGCACATATACGGAAATGGTTGGATTCGGTATATGTGCATATACATAAGTGGTCAACTTTCGTATATGCACATATATGGAATTTGACCACTTCCGTATATGCACATATATGGAAGCTGACCATTTCCATATATGCGCATATATGGAAGTGGTCAACTTTCGTATATGTGTCTTATATGCACATTTACGGAAGTTGACCACTTCCATATACGGAAGTGGTCAACTTCCGTATATGTGCATATAAGACACATATACGAAAGTTGACCACTTCTGTATATGCGCATATACAAAAATGGAGACAATCCTGTGGAAGAATGCGTAGCTCTATTATAGCTATGCTGCAAAATGTGAAGATAAGCATCCCATTACTTATTTTGACGAAGGAGTTGTGCAGAGAATGTACCAATGTACGATTGACCACCTCTGTTTTTCCGTCAATTGTGGATGAAATGTCGTGGAAAATCGAAGTTGGTAGCCTAGTAAGGACCACAGAGTACGCCATAAGGAACTAAGGAATTGGGAGTCGTGATCAGAAATGATGCTACTAGGCAAGCCAAAATGTGACCAAACATGTCAAAATAATAGTTCAGTCATTTGCATGGAAGAAGTTGTTTTATGGCAAGGGAGAAAGAGAGCCATCTTGGAGAAATGACATACCACAACCCAAATTACATCATGCTTGCAGAAAGTGGTCAAGAGACTACTCAGGAAATCCATGGAAATCAATGCCCATGGATGAGAGAGGATCGACAAAGGATGATATAGCCCATGTTTGCGATTAGAAGATTTGTTTTGTGAGCAAAGAGCACAAGCTCCGATGAAACTATCAACTTGCTTGGACATAGCAGGCCAATAGAAGTGGCACTGGAGGTGTAGAAGTGTTTTGGCATTCCTGAAGTGACCACAACAGGAGGAAGCATGCGCTTCCCTGATGAGGATCAAACGATCCTATGATTGTGGAACACATTGTTGATTGAGGCGATATAGTCATCCCTCCTGAATGGTGTAATCTAGAAATGGTGTATAATTGATAACTCTAAGTTGTTGTAATGCTGACCATATCTCTTTAAAAGTGGGATCTTCTTCATACATGTCTTTCCAATTGTTATAGGTTGCACATTGAACTGATAAGATATTCACTGAAAGGCATGACCAACCATTCATAAAGAAAAAACTTAGTCTTGAAAGTTATTTTCCAAATATCACTCAGTTGCATGCGCACTTGATGATATCTAGAAGTCAAATCCATCTTTGTGAAGAAAGAATCCCCTTGCATATGGTCGAGGATATCTTCAATCCAGGGTAGGGGATATCAGTTTTTAAAGGTGTCTTTGTTCAGGGCTTTGTAATCAGTAATGAGATGCATATATGGAAGTGGTCAGCTTCTGTATATGCGCATATATGGAAATGGTCAGCTTTCGTATATGCGCATATACAAAAGCAGTCAGTTTTCGTATATGAGCATATAGGGAAGCGATCAACTTTCGTATATGTGCATATACGGAAGAAGTCGTCTTCCGTATATTCACATATACAGAAGTGGTTGAGTTCCATATATGTGCATATACGGAATTTGATCGCTTCTGTATATGCACATATATGAAAGCTGATCATTTCCGTATATGCGCATATATGGAAGCCGACCATTTCCATATATGTGCATATATAGAAGCTTACCGCTTCCGTATATGTGCATATACGGAAACCGATCACTTCTGTATATGTGCATATGCGGAAGCCGACCATTTCCGTATATGCAGATATATGGAAGCTGCCCACTTTCATATATGCGCATATATCGAAATGGTCGGCTTTCGTATATGCGCATATATCGAAATGGTCGGCTTTCGTATATGATATACCAAAATGGTCGGCTTCTGTATATGCACATATATAGAAGTGGTCAACAACTTCCGTATATGTGCATATATAGAAGTTGACCACTTCCATATATGCGCATATACAAAAGCCGACCATTTCCGAATATGAGCATATACAAAAGCCGACCATTTTCGTATATGCGCATATACGGAAGTTGACCATTTCTGTATATGCGCATATACGAACGTTGTCAGCTTCCGAATATGCGCATATACGAAAATGGTTAGCTTATGTATATTCACATATATGGAAGTGGTCAACTTCCGTATATCCACATATACGGAAGTGGTCAACTTCCATATATGCGCATATATGGAATTTGACCACTTCCATATATGTGCATATATGGAAGCCGACCATTTCCGTATATGCGCATATACGAAAGTGGTCAACTTTCATATATGTGTTGTATATGTGCATATACGGAAATGGTCGGCTTCCGTATATGTGCATATACGAAAGTGCATATATGGAAGAGGTAAACTTCTGTATATACGCATATACGGAAGCCGACCATTTCAGTATATGCACATATATGGAAGCCGACATATAAGAAAATGGTCAGCCATTTCCATATATGTGCATATACAGAAGCTAACCATTTCCATATATGCGCATATATAGAAGCTAGTCTCTTTCGTATATGCGCATATACAGAAGCTGACCATTTTTGTATATGCGCATATACGGAAGTCGACCACTTCCATATATGCGCATATAAAAAAGTGATTGGATTTCGTATATGCGCATATACGGAAGGGGCTTGCTTCTGTATATGCGCATATACAGAAGCGACCTTCTTCCGTATATGCGCATATACCGAAGTCGACCACTTCTATTTATACGCATATATGGAAGTGGTGGGATTATGTATATGCACATATATGAAATTCAACCACTTTATTGTATGGGTTTTGTTTATGCGCATATACGGAAACCGACCACTTCTGTATATGCAGATATACAGAAGTGGCCAACTTCCACATATGAGCATATATGGAAGTGGTCGACTTTTGTATATGCACATATATGAAAACCGACCACTTCCAAATATGTGCATATACAAAAGCTGACCAATTATGTATATGTTATATACAAAAGTGGCCAAATTTTGTATATGCTCATATATGGAAGTCGACCACTTCCCTATATGTGCATATACAAAAGCAAACCATTTGCGTATATGCACATATATGAATGTGGTTAGATTTCGTATATGCGCATATATGAAAGCTGACCATTTTCGTATATGCGCATATACAAAAGTGGTCAGCTTCTGTATATGTGCATATACATAAGTGGTCATCTTTTGTATATGCACATATACGAAAGTGGTCAACTTTCATATATGTGTCATATATGAAAATATACGAAAGTGGTTAGCTTTTGTATATGCACATATACGGAAGCTAACCGCTTCCGTATATATGCATATACATAAGTGGTCAGCTTTCGTATATGCGCATATACAGAAGTGGTCAACTTCCATATATGTGAGTATACGAAAGCCAACCATTTTCGTATATGTGCTTATATGAAAGTGGTCGGCTTCCGTATATGTGCATATACGAAAGAGGTCGGCTTTTGTATATGCGCATATGCGGAAGTTGACCACTTCCATATATGTGCATATATGAAAGCTGGTCATTTTTGTATATGCACATATATGTAAGTGGTCAGCTTTCGTATATGTACATATACGGAAGTGGTCGGCTTCCGTATATGAGTATATACGGAAATGGTCGGCTTCTGTATATGCGCATATACGGAAGTTGACCACTTTTGTATATGCGCATATACGAAAGCTAACCTCTTTCGTATATGCGCATATACGAAAATGGTCGGATTTCATATATGCGCATATACGGAAGGCAACGACATTCATATATGTGCATATGCGCAAGTGGTCGGCTTATGTATATGCACATATAGGGAAGTGGTCTACTTTCGTATATGTGCATATACGAAAGTTGGTCACTTCCGTATATACACATATATGAAATTGGTCAGTTTTTGTATATGCACATATATGAAAGTGGTTGGTTTTCGTATATGTGCATATACAAAAGTCGACCACTTCTGTATATGCTTATATGTGGAAGCTGGCCACTTTCATATAAGTGCATATATGGAATTGGTCAGCTTCCATATATGCACATACATAATCCATATACGAAAGTGGTCGAATTTCATCTATGTGCATATACAGAAGCCCATCACTTCCATATATGCGTATATACAAAAGTGGTCGACTTCAGTATATGTGCATATACGAAAGTAGGTCGCTTCTGTATATGCGTAATAAACATATATGAAAGTGGTCGGCTTCGGTATATGGCCATATTCGGTATATAGCCTACCCTAGCTTATCCTTCTCTAGCCCAACCTAGCCTAGCTTGGCCTAGCCTAGCCTACTCTAGCCTATCCTTCTCTAGCCCAACCTAGCCTACTCTAGCCTACTCTAGCTTAGCCTTCTCTAGCCCAACCTAGCCTAGCTTGGGCTCTTCCATATCAACTACATGTGCATGATGTTTTCTCTTTCCTTTCCCATGGGGACATTGAAAGGAATAATGTCCCAACTTCTCACAAGTATAACAATTGATTTTAAACACATCCTTATTATGATGTGGTCTTTAAGTTTTCTTCAGACTGAAATCTCTCCTTTCTTTCCTTTTCTTCACATGAGAATAAAGAGCTTGGTTTTATTCATAATTAGTCGTCTATGATTTGGATATCAATCTAGATTCTTCTTGGCTATAGTCTATCTGCAACTTGTCAAATTTGGGCAATTTACTTCTTGTGCAAATTCCTTGAACAAATGGATCCGAAGAAGATGGAAAACCATTAAGTGTAGTAGTCACAAGCTCTACATTATCCACCGAGTCTCCAATAGCTGCTACTTGGTCCTTGATCTGGGAAATTCTCATGAAGTAGTTGGAGACTATTTCTGACTTGTTCATCATTACATTTCTAGGTTGATGCCTTAGTTTTAGCTTCCTACTGGTATTCTTGTTTCATATAGTATGATTAGGGAATCAAACATTTCCTTTGGTGTCCTCAATTCTGATACATTGGGGATCAAGTGATCCTTGATTGAATCTATTAAGATCATATTGGCCTTGATTTCATTCTTCTTGAACTTTGCCTTGGTTCTTGGAGGACTTTCTTGAGAGACATGGGGAGAGAGAAAGGGAGATACAAAGTGAAGTGGAGAGAGGGGTAGATGAGAGAGAGAGAGAGAGGAGGAGGAGGAGAGAGGGGTAGATGCAAGAGAGAGAGGCATGGGGAGAGAGTGGTGGAGATGATATATAGAGAGAGG
>ML805764.1:31425-51384 GCA_009831015.1 Picea engelmannii
AAACAAAACAAAACAAAACAAAACATTTAGCAAACCCTTTAAAAATTCAGAGAGTTGCATTTTCATACAATCAATGCATTATGATTAATCCCATCACACAACTTACTGAGGTGATTGCTTGTGTGTGCACCGCGTGAATGGCTACTAACTATCAACAATCAATGTATTTTGATTAATCATAACAGACAATGTATGTGCACCAAGTGAATGGTGGCTGACTATTGACTTCGTCCTTCAAAAGTTCCACATATCGCGTGAATTTTGAATGATTGTTGACTTCTTTATTTGGAACTTTCTAAATATATTGAATCACATAAATATAATTTATTTATAAATAATTCTATTTTCATCTATAATTTATTTATAAATAATTCTATTTTCACCAATGTCCATAATATGGGTTTGCAATGTTTTTTGGCAAAAAAAAAAAAAGATAGGAAAACCTAATATTTTAATGGTCATAAATGAGATTTCTAATGAAAATATTAGGAGAATGAATGTGATTGATGAAGCTATAAATCTTTTCCATATTTCTAGCATTTATGGTAAATGTCAATTTAATTAGAGTTAGACTAGAACCATCTTGCTTATTTTTGGGGAGAAAGGATATTGAAAACATTAGCCTAGTTTGTTGAATTTTCCTTCAATTTGCATTAAGAAAGCATCGATTTTCCTTAAATTGTTGGTTCTCCTCATCTAACAAAACCTCACCATCACATTCACAAATAAAACTAAGAGTTGGAATTCATTCCCAAGATTGCGAACCCCATCTTCCATTATCTTTTCTAAACACTTTCAAATGGAACTTTGTTTGTTTTGAAACATTATATTTCTCCAAGTAAAGTATTGTATATGTCATTTGTACTATTCCATCACTTGCGCGAGGCACGGGTCACCAATTTGCAGAAGTTATGATAATGCTTCAATTGCAACCTTCAATTGAATCTAACTATGGGTACACCTTGTGAGTTCCTATTTAGTTCGAATATCCCAATGCAAGAAAATGAAGTTACAATATTGTTTTCAGAAGAAAAGACATGAATTAAGAAACCACACCCCACCATGACAATAACCAATGCATGGTGGAAAAAAACAATGCACACAAAACCACTTTGATCTTTCCTCATTGCGACCATCTTCCTTTGAGCAACAACAACAAAATAGCCCCATTTCCCTTGTTGATTCTTTGACCTTTCAACACTTTCACAAGAAGATTTCTAATGATCCTTTGCACACTTCTTTATTATGAGCACCATAATTATCTTTGAACTTGTTGAGTACATACTCAACACCATTGCACTTGCAACAATACTTAACACTGTCGTCTATAACTAGTGATCATACAGTGTTATAGCGTCATTTTCCACCACATATGCTCGGGATGACTCATTGGTCTCACTTACGTCCCTTTCCCTACTTGTAGAATCGAAATCCCCTTTTTCCTCCTTAAAATATCTTTAAAAACCCCATTTTTCTAGATGTACGTGACTCTCTTCAAGGTATTCTATGTACACACGCTAGTTGCTAGTTAGAAACCCGCGTACATGTTATTTTGGCTCAAAATAATAATAATTCCTGACATTTTGGGTGGATTTAACGGAATCCTCAGTTTCCTAACTTCCTGTAGCCTATACATAACGACTCCAACCATCAAAGTGGAGTATAAAATAGAGCCTTGGGGTGGAGGAAAAATAGAACGAAGAAATGTATCCTTATGCTGGAATTTTCATCATTGTCTTGCAAGCCCCTATTTCCCTAAGCATTTGAGATTGTCCCTTCTTCCCAGAAAACCTTGTTTCCAGAATTTAAATTCTTCTTATCTTGTCAGAAAGAAAGTTGATGCAGACCCCCTTCTCTCCTAAGGGTTGCACGACCTCCCGGTCAAGGATCTTCAGTTTCCTCAGTCAAACGACTCTTGAGACCTTGATAGTCTCACCTCTTGGTAAAACACAGGTCCTTTTGGCTTTTGGTGCAGGTCTTATGATACCCAGGACCTTCCCCTTTGTGCTCAACAAACTCTCGGAATTGGCACTAGCTCCTTTTCCTTGGCTCCTCCTTAGATGTGACCCTAGGTGGTAACCTCTCGCAAACATGCGATTGTGGGCACACTCAAAGGTGGTTTGGAACCAAACTACTTTTTGCCCCATAATTCACTTCGAGCCACAACGTGTCCTATTGCCAAAACCATGGTCTCGATTGCGGCCCGCCTCGACTTTTTTTAAAGCTCGAGCACCTTCTATCCCCTCAATGTGAGGTGACCGTCGATCTCATGATCTTGACGGTGGTTCTAAACGGACGATTGAGATCTATCTCTTGGAAACCAACAGTTCATATCTACCTCTCCTAGATCAACGGCTGTGATCGTTTCGGAATTCTAGACTTCGAAATTCTCAACTCTCAAACTTTGTCTTCCTTCGCAGGGAAATATTCCGGAGCAGAAGATCTGCTGAAAACCTATCCCTTTCAATCAACGTCTGTGATCTCTGCGGGTCTTCAGACTTCAAATTTTTCAAGTCTCAAACTTTACTCTCCTCGAAATACATAGAATTCTCCCACGCATCCTCTTGAATCGATCGATGGGGGTTTAATTCGAAAGATCCGATGATTGGTGTTTGCTTTGGGCCTTTACTCAAAATCCACAGATTCGTGCCACCTGTTCTCTAGATCTGACGGTTTAGATCTACTTCGGAAAATCTGATGGTCGACGTTTACTTCGAGTCTTTACCCAGAATCCATAGATTCACGCCACCTGTCCTCTAGATCTAACGATTGAGATTCACTTTGGCTCTCTGAATCTCTGGGCTTCGGGAGTTTCAAATTTCAATCTGAAACTATCGAAGTGATTTCTCCAGAGTTCATGATCCATCGCCACATGTCCACCTTCAAATCGATGGCTCTCATCGTTTCGATATTTTGGTTCCTTCAACTAGATCAATGACTCTCCGACTATATCCTCAATCAATAGTCGAGATCTGCTTCAGCGATTTCACCTCCTCTTTGTCCACGAACTTCCGGAGTTGTGGATCTCATGCCACCTATCCTCCTTGACAATGGACGACCCCAAATTTATTCAAGACTTTGAAACTTTGGTGTGTTCACCCTCCTGCGTGTGCAAAGCGTCAAGACTTGTGTACCTTTCTTTGATCAGACGGTAGTTGGTTCTCTGAGCTGTGATCTGACGACCACTGTCGCTCCTCCTCCTGAGCTTTCGACTTCCTCCAACTTAGAAGATTTTCTAAGTATTCAAAGGCCTCAACCGTTGTTCCTCCTATGAATCTGTCTCTTGTAATTCATCTGCACTTTTGAAAACCGCTATCTCTTAGGAGCTTTCTCACCCTCTGCTCCTTTGAATTCTTAGAGAATCACTTCGACACTTAGTCGAGCTGCGGATTTGTGCACTCCTTGCAATAGATTCTTGCGCAAGTTTTGGATTCTTGCGGATGATTGTGCACACCTTGTGGCAGTCACTTTCCACTCCTTGTAGAGGGAAATTTTGTGCTATCTCTTATGAGCTTCGGAATCGAGACAGATTCCATCAATGCACTCCTTGCGGACTATGTGCACACCTTGCACATGCTCAATTTAAAGAGATGCAATTGGAACTTATTTAAACATCTCACAATTTCATATATTTGTAACAAAATTCATTCATTCATGAAAGCAACAATAAAAGGGAATTGCAAACAGTAACAACACCATGCATTTGGATCAATTTTCCTCTGTTATACTCATTTGAAAGTAAATGGCTACAACTATGATAAAAAAAAACAACTAAAAACTCAGAAAATTCCTACTAACTCGCAGCAGCCTCATTTGGTCGTACAAAACCTCTATTTATCTTAGAGGGTCCTTAGGGTTCCCCTCGACTACTCATCTACTCGGAAAAAAAAACCCTAACTGCTATCTCAGTTCAATTACATTCAAGACTCGGAGTGAAAACTCCCATATCACTCGTGATCATTCAGCTTCCAATTGTTTGATTTTCTTCCATTTTTCAATCAGCTCCAAAACTCATAGTAACCTCCAACACTTAATATTCTGAAATGATTCCAAAGCGTTGAGTTGTCCTGCAACTTGCCACATGTGCTTGCTAATGATTCTCTTGCATTATACTCACCTGGACAAAAAATTTCATGGACTCCTGTCCATGAGTTCCTGCACCGACTTTCCATGCTTCTGGATATCAACTTCATTTTCCCAACTGGTGTCTTCTATTGGGTGTCCCTTCTTCTTGACTAGATATTCAAAATAGGTCTTCCTCCTCATCTTTTTTCCAATCCTTTGATCAATGATCTTCTCCATATGTGGTTTTTCTGCTATAGGCATTTGTTTCTCCCACTTAATCTTCTCTTGATATTTTCATCCCTCCATGTCATTTTCCCTCTAAGGGTACAGGTCTGAAATGTTAAATATGGGTGATATGCCCACATTGTCTGGCATCTCAATCTCATAGGCATTTGCATCAAACTTCCTTAAGATCTTACATGGCCCTATCTTCTTCTTATTTAACTTGTTATATGTTCCCCTAGGGAACCTTTCTTGCCTGAGATGTGCCAGAACCTGATCTCCTACTTCAAACTGAAGCTCTTGGCAATTTTGATCAACTTCGTGCTTGTACTCTTGGCTAGATCTCTGCAACTCTCCTTTGATATGGCTATGGAGCTTATGTATTTCTGCAACAAAATATTATGCTCCAGCACTTCTGATCTCACTTTTTTCCAAGTCTCTCAACTCAGATACTCCCCTTGGTTGCATTCCATACAATATTTGGAATGGGCTATTTCCAGTGCTCCTGTTTGGTGAGTCATTATATGCAAATTCTGCTTGTGGCAGAATCTGATCCCATTGGTTATGATTCTCAGTGACCAGACTCCTCAATAAGTTTCCCAAACTTTTGTTTACCACCTCAGTCTGTCCATCCGTATGAGGGTGATAAGTTGAGCTGAAGCACAAATCTGTCCCCAACTTCTTCAATAGTGTTCTCCAGAAATGACCAACAACTTTAGTGTCTCTGTCTAAGCCAATGCTCCTGGGTAGTCCATGAAGTCTCACAACTTCCTTGAAAAACAAATTTGCAATATGTGTTGCATCACTAGTCTTCTGGCATGGGATAAAGTTTGCCATCGTTGAAAATCTATCGACCACCGCAAATATAGAATCACTTCCTTTTTTCATTGTTGGTAGTCCCAACACAAAATCCATGCTTATTGCATCCCAAGGCCTCTCTGGTATTGGCAATGGTTGATACAATTCAGTGTTCTGTCTTTTACCCTTTGCATGTTGGCATATTCTACATTTGTTCACAAACTTTATCACTTATGTTCTCATACCTGGCCAATAGTATGAACTGCTCAACTGTGCAAATGTTTTATCATGGCCGAAATGTCTAGCCAATCCTCCACTATGTTTTTCCTTCAAAAAGTTATCCCTCATTGAGAATTTTGGTATGCACAATTGATTGCCCTTGAACAACAATCCTTCTTGAATCATATACTCTGTCCACTGGCTCTTGTCTCTCAAAACAGTATTTTCACATGCTTCGTATGCTTCCTTTAAATCTGGATCATCATAATACATATCCTTCAGGTGTTCAAACCCTAAGGTCTTCACCTGGAACTCCTGCAGAATCAAACATCTCTTGCTTAATGCATCGACAACTTTTTTAGCATTCCCAACAATATGTTTCATGACAAAAGTAAAATTTTGCATAAACGCGATCCACTTTGCATGCCCTTGATTCAGTTTTTCCTGTCTGATTATGAATTGTAAATCTTGGTTGTCCCTATACAAGATAAATTCTTGTGGAACAAGGTAGTGCCTCCATTTCTCCAGGGCTCGAATTATGGCATAAAACTCCTTATCATATGTGGAGTATTTTCTCTTAGTCTCATTCAACTTCTCACTGAAATAAGAAACAGGTCTATTATCTTGGCTCAAAACTGCTCCAATTGCAACTCCACTTGCATCACATCTCCCTTGAAATGTCTTTCCAAAATTTGGTAAGACCATAATTGGTCGTTCTGTTATTTTCTCCTTTAGTATATTGAAGCTCCTCTCGACCTCCTCTGTCCATTTAAAATACTTATGCCTCTTCTTCACTGTATCCATCATTGGTGCACATATCCCACTGAAATATCTGATGAGCTTCCTATAGAAACTTGCTAATCCATGGAAGCTTCTTACCTCAAACATACTCCTTGGTGATGGCCATTATTTGATTTCTTTCACCTGCTCTGGATCCATATTCAATTCATTTGAAGAGATCACAAAACCCAAGTAAATGAGCTCTGTCTTCATGAAAGAGGACTTATTCAAGTTTATCAACAACTTCTCCTACTGTAGTCTCCTCATCACTAGTGTCAGGTGTCTCAAATGCTCCTCTTTAGTCTTGCTAAAGACCAGTATATCATCCAGATATACAACCACAAACTTACCAATGAAATATTTTAGTATTTCATTCATCAACCTCATAAAAGTACTCGGGGAATTTGTTAAGCCAAATGGCATAACAAGCCACTCATACAAACCTTCATTTGCCTTAAATGTTGTCTTCCACTCATCACATTTTCTCATTCTTATTTGGTGATATCCACTTTTCAAATCTATCTAATTTGCTCCACTTAAATAGTTCATTAAATCATCCATTCTTGGCAAAGGGAATCTATACCTCATGGTGATCTTGTTAATGGATCTTGAGTCTGTACACATTCTCCATCCGCCATCCTTCTTTGGACTCAACATAGTTGGCACTGTGCATGGACTCAAGCTCTCTCTGACCAAACCCTTGTCTAACAATTCTTGGAATTGGTTCTTTACCTCCTCATTATATCGAGGTGTCAGTTTGTATGCTTCTTTGTTTGGCAGACTTACTCCTGGTATCAAATCAATATGATGGTTGATACTTCTGATTGGTGGCAATGAGCCAGGCAGCTCATCCACCACTATGTTAGCAAAATTATCCAACAATTACTGAACTTCTTCAGGTAAATCATCCATCAAAGTACTCGTAAGGATAAATTTGGGCTTCCTCACTACAATAAACTGCATCTCCTATTCTTTCTTGACTTCTTTCAGGAGTTCCTTCCTGCTCATAAGAAGTATGCTTGTGTTGTCTTCCTCTTTCACTTTCTTCTCTTCTATTGGTAGCAACATGTGTGTCCTACCATTCTTCTCCAAAGTGTATGTATTCTTCCTCCCATCATGAATAACATTCCTGTCAAACTGCCATGGTCTTCCCAACAAGATATGACATACATCCATGGGAATTACATCACATAGAATTTCATCTCTATATCCTCCTATCTTGAATTCAACAAGGCATTGTTTAGTAACCATTACCTGGTGTCCTTTCTGCAACCATGAGTCTTTGTATGGCTTCGGATGTGTAGTTGTCTCCAGCTCCAATTTCTCCACCATCTCTATGGATATTAAGTTATCTGTGCTCCCACTGTCAATTATCACCTTGCATTTCCTATCTTTAGTCTTGCAAGTTGTTTTGAATAGACTGTTCCTCTGCACTGGCTTTTCAACTTCTACCTCTGGTTTTAAGAGAACCTTCCTCAACATCAGGGATGTTCCACCCTCTGCTCCTTCTGCTTCAACATTCCTTCTCTGTGCTTCCGAAATGTGAGCTTCACCTCCCCCTTATTTCTTTTTCTCGGGACATTCCCAATACATGTCCAATACATCTCCCTGTCTTCCCACATGCATAGCACCTTACTTCTCCTCCTCTGCTTCTTCCTCTTCCTCTAGAAGAACTTATTCCACCACCCTGTCTTCCTCGAGAACTTTCTCCTCTTTCCGAGTAATTGTGTGGTTTCTTAGTCTCATCTTTGTATTTATGTGCCCTTTCATGGGAAAATCCATTACCTTTGTTTGGGGCTGGGATCCTAGCTCTGCCTTGTTGGCTTTTTTTTCTGGCCAACTTCTCCTCTGCCTTGAGTGCAAACTGATAGGCATCTTCCACTATTCTTACTGACATCATGTTGATCTCATCCTGGATTTCATACCTCAGGTTTTTTATGTACCTGGCAACGTTTTCTTCATATTTCTCTCTTTGTCTAGTTCTAATGTTCATCTTGTAGAACTCCTTTGTGTACTCTTTAACTCTCATACCCTTTTGTCTCAGGTTCTGCATCTTCCTGAACAGATTTATCTGATAATATTTGGGCATGAATTTAGCCTTCATCTTGGCTACCATTCTATCCCAATTAATTATCTTTTGTTTTCCCTTGCTTCTCCTCTCGGCCTGCAGTTCATCCCACCACAGTGTTGCATGTCCTTTTAGCCTCATGACAGCATGTCTCACCCTTTTCTCCTCCTCTACATCTTTATAGTCGAAATATTTTTCCATGGATCTTATCCAATCTAGCAGCTCTTCAGCATCCAAATTTCCTTCATACATTGGGACCTATATCTTGGCTCTAGCTCCCAATCTAATAACTGCTCTCAGCAAGCGTTCTTCGACAACATTTTCCCCTATAGCTTCTTTGACTTCTACTTCTTCACTTTCTACATCACTAATGTCTCTAGCATTAGGTGCCCTCCTCTACGCTTCCTCCATCGCCTCTAATATTGCACGAAGCTCTCACATTTCTCTTTCTACAACACGATTTGCTAAAGGTGGCTCCACTCGTCTCCTTGATGGCATTGTGTTGAATGTATCTCACACAGAATACACCTCAAGCTCCTTTGTTTCCTCTTCTTTGCCTGCTATCTGCAAGGAAAAAGTTCACTTTAATACCACTTGATGCAGACCCCCTTCTCTCCTAAGGGCCACGCGACCTCCTGGTTAAGGATATTCAGTTTCTTGAGTCAAATGACTCTTGATACCTTGATAGTCTCACCTCTTGGTCAAACACAGGTCCTTTCATCTTCTGGTGCACGTCTTATGATACCCGGGACCTTCCCCTTTGCGCTCAGTAAAACATCAGAGTTGGTGCTAGCTCCTTTTCCCTAGCTCCTCCTTAGATGTGAACCTGGGTGGTAAAATCTCGCAAACACGCGATTGCGGGCACACTAAAAGGTGGTTTGGAACCAAACTACTTTTTGCCCAGCAATTCACTTCGAGCCACCACGTGTCCTTTTGCCAAAACCATGGTCTCGATTGCGACCTGCCTCGACTTTTTTAAAAGCTCGAGCACCTTCTATCCCCGCAATGTGAGGTGACCATCGATCTCAAGATCTTTAAGGTGGTTATAAATGGATGACTAAGATCTATCTCTTGGAAACCAATGGTTCAAATCTACCTCTCCCAGATCGATGACTGTGATCATTTCAGAATTTCAGACTTTGAAATTCTCAAATATCAAACTTTGTCTTCCTTCGTAGGGAAATCTTTTGGAGCAGAAGATCTGTTAACACCTGTCCCTTTCAATCAATGACTACGATCTTTGTAGGTCTCCAGACTTCACGTTTTTCAAGTCTCAAACTTTAGCCTCCTCGAAATACAAAGAATTTTTCCACGCGTCCTATTGAATCGGACAGTGGGGGTTTACTTTGGAAGATCCAACGATCGATGTTTGCTTCAGGCCTTTACCCAGAATCCATAGATTTGCGCCACCTATTCTCTAGATCGAACAGTTCATATCTAATTCGGACAATCCGATGACCGACATTTACTTCGGGTCTTTACCCAGAATCCATAGATTCACGCCACCTATCCTCTGGATCTAACGATTGAGATTCACTTCAACTCTCTGACTCTCTGGGCTTTGAGATTTTCAAATTTCAATATTAAACTCTCGAAGTGATTTCTCTAGAGTTCAAAATCCATCGCCATGTGTCCACCTTCAAATCGACGGCTCTCATCGTTTCAGGATTTTGGTTCCTTCAACTAGATCAACTGCTCTCCAACTATCTCCTCGATCAACGGTCGAGATATTCTTCGGTGATTTTACCTCCTCTTTTTCCACAAACTTCCGGAGTTGTGAATCTCATGCCACCTATCCTCCTTGATGATGGATGACCCCAAATTTCTTTAGGACTTTAGAACTTTTGTGGTTTCACCCTCTTGTGTGTGCAAAGCGTTAAGACTCGTGTACCTTGCTTTGATCAGACGATAGTTAGTTCTCTGAGCTGTGATCTGAAAACCACTGTTTCTCCTCCTCCTGAACTTTCAACTTCCTCCAACTTAGAAGATTTTCTAAGTATTCATAGGCCTCAACCTTTGGTCCTCCTACGAATCTGTCTCTTGGGCTTCATTTGCACATTTGAAAACCTCTATCTCTTCAGAGCTTTCTCACCCTCTGCCCCTTTGACTCCTTAGAGAGTCACTTCGACACTTAGTCAAGTTGTGGATCCATGCATTCCTCGCAATAGATTCTTGCGCAAGTTTTGGATTCTTGCAGACGAATGTGCACACCTTGGAGTAGTCACTTTGCACTCCTTGCAAAGGGAAAGTTCACGCTATCTCTTCTGAGCTTTGGAATTGAGACATATTTTGTCAGCGCACTCCTTGTGGACTGTGTGCACACCTTGCACAGGCTCAATTTGAAGAGATTCAATTGGAACTTATGAAAACATCTCACAATTTCATATATTTGTAACAAAATTCATTCATTCATGAAAGCAACAATAACATGGAATTGAAAACAATAACAACACCATGCATTTGGATCAATTTTCCTCTGTTATACTCATTCGAAAGTAAATGGCTACAACTATGATAAAAACAACAAATAAAAACTCAGAAAATTCCTACTAACTCGCAACAGTCTCATTGGGGCATACAAAACCTCTATTTATCTTAGAGGGTCCTTAGGGTTTCCCCTGACTACTAATCTACTTGAAAACAAAACCCTAACTGTTATCTTAGTTCAGTTACATTCAAGAATCAGAGTGAAAACTCCTAGATCACTAGTGATCATTCAGCTTCCAAGCATTTGATCTTCTTCCGTTTTTCAATCAGCTCCAAAACTCATAGTAACCTCCAACACTTAAGATTCTGAAATGATTCCAAAGCATTGAGTTGTCCCGTGGCCTGCCACACGTGCTTGTTGACGATGCTCCTGCATCAAAAGCCTTTGTCTTCTTTGGACTTGTTAGAGTGCAGAGTATTGGAGGTACTTTAATACAACTCTGGCCTTGGGTGGAGGAACTTGGAGCCTAGTTTGAAGACCATGCCGCAATGGTTATAGGTTGTAACCAATTTCTATGTTGTTTTTAATGAAAGATCTCTTGTTCTCATCCAGTTCGGTTTGTTGATCCATGCTTTTAATGAGTTTATTTTTATCTTTTTTTTAATATATTATGCAAATTGGAATTATCATGTTTAGTTAGTTAGATAACTACATATTTCCAAGTGGCTTGTCTCTTTGTTTGCAGGAGTTTTAGGAGATTGTTGTGCAAGAGTTCTGGAGAAAAAGTTCTTGAGTGGGATCGACTTTAAACATTGGATTCCATGTATGTTCTCTTTGTTTTCTTGGGAAAATTTAGTTATTACAAAGTAATTACTTTTAATTAACTGGCTATTTATAGTTTGAAAGTGGTCTTTCAGGGTTTGACTCTGTTGTGTCCCTAACCCATAGCCATAGGACTTAGTTTTCTGTAACAGAACTGGAAACCATACTTGGGATTCTCCCTTTTGTTTCGTTAGGGGTACTTGATTTTTTCATTTCTTTAGAAGCTTTTTCTTTGTTTTAAGCCTTTATTTAGCATTCTCTGGATCCCTACAATAATGTTTGAGTCTTCTAGGCCTTTCTCTCTCAGTTCGAGAGACTTTTATAAGGTATATGCGGGTTTCCTTGGTACAGTCGTGTATGTATGCTACTTTTTGCTTAGAAAATGGTGTACATGTTCTAAGTTAGGTTTTTTTACTCTTTCCATATCACTGGAAGTTGGGGTTGTTGTGTTGTGATATGTTTCTGGGTCTTGCTGAGTCTATAGAGATGTTGTGTGGTTTCAGAAATTGTTTTCTTTGTTTTCAAGATTATAAGAAAAGCCTAAAAACATTTTTGAACTTTCTTGGTTAATCAAGGTTGTTTTTGTCTTTTAATGGTTTTAGGGTTTTAGAAATATCTTTTGGGTGTATATTACACTATACTTTCTATTATTACAGTTTCTTATAGGGTGTCTAGTCATCCGTTTGTGATCTCTATTTCCCTTTACTTTCTTGTTTTCTTGTTTGAGATAAAACAAAAGTGTAATAGTGTGTGCTTGTGAACTTTCTCCCTTTCCCTTTGCATTTGCATCTGTAAAAGAAAAGTTCATTATATGCATGTTTTATCCTTTCCCTAATGCCTGAGTTTCTCCCAACTACTCTTCTAGTGATCCTTGGTATGGATGTATCCTTATATCTCTCCATAATCTCAAGTTTCCTCCACACTATTCACAGGACGATCAACGTCGGATTCACCACCAGGCAAAGAGTTAACTCATTATCGGCAAAAATCTGTATCGTCATGGGGTTGATCCAATTCTTTGTCGCTACTTAACCCATGAAGAAGCATAGGATGTGCTCAATGACTGTCACAATGGAGTGTGTGGCAGTCACTTATCAGGGTTTGCGACAACCCAAAAGATCTTGTGCACCGAGTACTTTTTTTCCAACAATATTTAAAGATTACATTGAGGTTGTCAAGAAGTGCCATCCTTTCCAGATATTTTTTTCGAAAAGTGCACATGCATCCTACTCCTCTCTTTCCAGTAATCATCGTCAATCGTTTTACTAAGTGGGGTGTTGATTTTATGACATGCCACCCACCTTCGTCTATGGGGAATCATTACATCATTGTAGTTGTTGATTACTTCATAGAGTGGGCAGAGGCCATGGCTACTTTTTCAAGAAATGGTTATACTACCATGTTTTTCATATTTAATCAATTCATTGCTCGGTACGGTTTTCTGAAAGATATTTTCACTGACCATGGAATTCACTTCCATAACAAGATAATGTCAAAACTTGCTTCCAAGTTGGGTTTTAGGCAAGAGCACTTGTCTCTATGTTAGTTGTAGGAGAATGGACAAGTTGAGGTAGTCAATAGTTCTCTTAAAAAAATTATACGATGTGCCATTAACGCAAGTAAGTCCAACTGGCATATCATTCTCTACCCATATTTATGGGGATATCATATTGCAGTAAAAGCTACTACTGGATTTTCACCCTTCTAGCTCGTTCATGGGTTGAAGTCAGTTTTATCGATCGAATGTGAGATACCTTCCCTTAATATCGATGTAGAGCTCCAACCTGACTCAACTGAGTTAGAAGCACACCTTGTTCATTTAGAATAGCTCGATGAGCAACGTTGTGATGCTTCCACTGCAAACAAAGCACACAAAAACAAATTTAAGAGTCAATACAATAAATTTGTGCACCCAAGGATTTTCTCTGAAGGTGACCTTGTTTTGGATTCCCTATGGAAGGGATCCTATTAGTTATAATATTTTGAAGGGAATGCACTTTCAGAGACTATAAATGGGATCTATTTGAAAAAGTATTATTCCTGAGTGTTTTCGCTCAGGTGGTCCTCTTGTAATTTTTTTATATTGTTGTAAACAATGATAGTGTAGTTCTCTTTTTGCATTAGTGGTGCTTATGTTGTTTCTTCTTGGTTGGATGATGTCACATGATTCTTCGGTGTTCCTAGGGTTCGTCGATGGCTCTAGTCATCATTGTTACGAGGAAAATCTCTCTATGGCCTGGGGTAAACCACAATAGACATAACGACATGCAAAAATCAACTCTAATCCCAAGTATGCTATATAAATGAAATGCTAACAAGAAAAGGTCAAGATTCTACCTCATTCAGATGTTCGATGAAGATCATCGTTGAACACGCAACTCAAATCTTTATACTTGCAACTTGTCCTCAACAACAAAGATATGCAAGCATATGGTGATAATATATATTTTTAGCATATAGACTAGCATAATCCATTAACATTCATGACAAATATGCCCATGGAATAATAATTCAAATATTTTCATGATATCAAATGGACGAGAAAAGAGTATTTCTATTAAGATAATCAACAAAAGTATATATGTGAGAAACTTTTGTACTGGCACATATCGGAACCAAGAAACTAAGTCCCTCCAGCTGGGCCTCTGCCACTTCAATCCTCCACCAATGACAATCTCATATAAAGGAGACAATGAGGTTCTCCATCAAAAATAAGGAAGATCTTGGGGTTTGAACAATGAGTTCAGACTTTAAAGGATAAAGTGATGCAGACTCAATGTGAAGTGAAATTTTTCTAGAGTATCTTTGCTCTCAAAAGTTGAATTCTCCTATTTTCCAAGGCTTGGATATGGTTCAATTCATAGCCTTCAAATGGAACTGAAGGGCCGATTTAGATAATTTCTAGTATATGTAAGGTCAAGGATCATGGATCTCATGACATGACATGGAAACCCAACATTATTTTTAATTTTGAGCACCAAACCCAATGTACACGGGTTGTAGTGGAGAAACCTGTGTATACACATGTTGTCTACTTGGTAGGGCACGTATATGTGGAAAAATGTGTTTTTTTGTCTCTGGAAGGTACAAAAGGGGACTTCAAGTTTGCATAGGAAAATGGAAAGGCCATCCAAGCAAGTTGCATGGGGTGAGGAAAAATTTTCTATAACAGATACCCCCTAATGTGTGAGGTCAGAGGAGTATCTGTGATGGCCGAAATACATTATAAGTCCCAGAAGTGGAGTAATGGAGACTCATCTGGAAGTGCTAGTTGTTCATGAGAATATTACAATCCATAATGACTTTGTACACATGGCTGCCAATTTGAATTACACTACAGATCCATGTGGAAATATACCGAATAGTTGTTCATGGCTATGAATAGGCGATACAAAGTATACAGATGCCATAGGCTGTCATAGTCATGAACAAGTCCCAGTGGAATGCAATCTCAAAATGAATCTGAATATATTTGTATACAATGGAGTACAATCTGATCTCCCATGATCACTGAAGTCATATAGGTACTGGTCCAATGAAAGATAACAACATAATAGGAATGTTGCTACTGTAAGATGGAGGTATTCTACACTATCCACCGAAGGTGAAAGTGTACATCATGTGAATAGAGGAGTTGATGTTGAACACAATGAGACTTCATTTGATTACAGGTCATTAATGTATACCATTAGCAAATGTGAGATAACCTACCGATAATGAAAGTAAGTATCAACGCACCGAGTACATTCTTACAAGTGTGAATAAGGGTGTTGAGGTTGAACACTTGAAGAATCCATTGATCAGGGGACATTTATGTATTCCCAAATTTCGATGGAGGGAAAGCATGCCATTGATGACTACAAGCCTCTAGGTGCTCATACGACTCTAGGTCTCATTTCCAGAATACATGAGTTGAATTCGATGGAAGGAGACTCGTTGAAAGGAGAGCATTAGGGAATCTCTCATCAGTCAACATGAGGTACAAATCAATAGATTGATGATTAGGAGGAGCTCGGAAAAATAGGATGTTTCATGAACCAATGATTATGTGCATCTTTCGTATGCACCAGATGCAAGTAGTGCATGAAAAAGACCCTCTGAATAGTATCCAATAAGGAAGGATGTCGAAAAAGGTGATGAAACCACCAATAAGGCTAATGGCATCCAAGACACAGCATGAATCCCAATGTGTGAATAGATTTATTTCCATCGAACACAAGGGAAACCCCCCAGTCAGAGACCAATGTGGAGATTTCAACTGTTGGGTTCAAGGTTACCTACCCATAATGAAAGTAAGACCAAGGATGGTAGGACTACAACTTCATGTGACTCTGACACACACTGAGGGTATGGACGACATGAAAATTCAAGAGTTCTGAGAAATAGAAGACACATCCTTATAGACTTCCTTTGAACAAGAGCATGAGACATATGGAGGACTCCAATAGCATAGACTTGATGATTAAACTTCGTGATGCAAGAGGCATCAACAAACTCTCCATAGGGACTAGAAGAATAACCAGTCAGAAGAGTAAACTCTAAGTAATGAGATCAACTTCCTAAGGTCATGCTAAACCCAAAATTTGGATGACAGTGGACTCAAAAGTTTGTGTTCTATTCAAAGGCAACATGAATGTTGTCGATATGAGATAATATTCTTTTTTTCCCTGTCTTTTTTTGGTTTTTCATAGGTAAATAAATTCTATTATACAAGAGAGGAAATGAATGTCGCAAGTAAGAAACTAGCTCTAAACAATGGAACATACCTATGCTCGATGCAAGGAAGTGCATGCGGGGCATGGACACTCAAGGGAATGTTTCCTCTTAGGGTACAAGGTGTCAAGTTGCAATTGATATAAACAAGGCTCTACTTGGATAGTGATGCAAATTGTTGAGGTAAGAGACTTCTAACAAGAAAGCGGGAACCAAAAATATGCTTAATACTGCAAGCGAGATAATGGAATGAAATTACAAATTAAATCCAAAGAATTTCCTTTTTCGTAGATTTAGTCCCCTGGGCCCAAAAAAGTATAAAATAATACCCATGAGAACTCTTCTAGCCAATGTTGACTAGAGTTTTCCTTTTTCGTAATTAGTCTACTTGGTTTGAAAAAGGGTTAAACTTACAACAAATAGACATCCTGTCAAATCCATTTAACGAGTGTGAAAGAGACAAGTTAACTCAACAATATTTTCGCTTGTTTAGAGATTCAAAAAAGAGCTTAAACAAGACTCAGTGGGAGTCCCATAGGTGAAGGTCAGAATGCTTGTGTGTAAGAATATGGGGTTCGAATGCAACGTCATATCAGAACTATAAGGTACTCCTAGTCCTATGTAATAACTTTTGCATGGGAACCAAATGGCACAAAGGTTCTAACTAGGGCACCCATGTTTGGTAAGCCTATACCACTTAATAATGACACTTCTAGTAGCAGTAAGAAGGTTTTGTGTTGCTAGTAAATGGGTTCGTACCTAAGGCATATGGAACACAGTCATAGCACAATGCAATAATGCAAACTGGAGTGACAACCTATCCTATATGTTGGTGAATGAAAATACTTGCTGAAGTCACGAATAGGCAGTATGACACTAGAAACCACAAAAAACCTGGAAAAAACCACCAAAACCAATTCTTTCCACTATACTATTAGTCCACGAGGTCAAAAATTAGCATAAACTATATAGAGTGGGTAAAAAAATTCTACTAATAGTAAAAATAGAATTTTTACCATACCATTTGAGTTTTTTCACCCACATAGTGCATTTTAGGTCATTTTCCCCTCGATCTTCAAATTTCGATTGTGTGAGCTACGATCAAGGGAATTAGCAACCATTTGGACCAAGTAAGTTCCCTTCCCCTTCTCTTCATTTTCAGTGGTTTAAAATTTAATTTTAGCTCAAATTGTTTTAGTACTAGAGGGCACAAAATGTAAACTAGGGTGTATGTCGGTGGTAATTCATTGGGTCACGTACATGGAGGCATGTATGCAGGAAAATCAAAGCCTACCCACGTATATGTAGCCCTATACGCGAATGTTAAAATTATATCCCGTGAACAAGTCCGCAAACAACTTTTTTATAAAACTTAACTCAAAAAATGACTTTCCTTTGGCAGGATGGTGCTTGAATGGAGGGAGAGGGAGCATGAAGAGATAGATACAACAATGGAAAGGAATGCAGGGGCCAAAAATTATTTAAAAAGATGTGGCCTTTATAAATTTTTGGATCTCAAAGAAATGAGGGCTCAAATGAGGTTACTCCAGATGCTTGTAAACTATTGAGATTCGGAGACAAAGGCCTTTAGTCTCGATGGGAAACCCTTGAGGATTGAAGTGGATGAAATATATTTCATTAAAGGATTGTCTCACCGGGGTGAGGTAGTAAATCTCAAGGCCCGAGGGGATGGGGGTGGTATGATTATATTACCACACACTGTGTTGCAGGAATAGATAAAGTAGGGAGAAAACTCCCAATCAGGGCAATCGAGAACTTGAGTTTGAAGATCGTCATACTTGTTCCTACACAGATCTCAGAGTCGGCCTCCTTGCACCAGGGATCAATGCCACTCATTCTCTATGCGGTGGAGTTTTTACGACCCACTTTTTATGACTAGTGTACCTCACTACTGACTAACACGAAGATCCAACTGACGGATTGCAAACAAGGGAGAAAGAGAAACTTCAAGTTTGCATACATATTGTGTAGCTTTTTCTTTGAGAGGGTTCTAGGTTTGAGCCCTAGAGTAGAGATCATTCCACATGGACCACGCGATCTAGCAATGTCACGGTGGACCGACGTGATGAGGTGACTAGGAGGTGGTAGGGTGCCAACCCCTTACAACAATGAGTTCTTTTTCTTGTGGTGTCGACAGTTCATAGCCATTGATGACTACCCCTATGTTGGGATCAACTATAAAGGGGACCTAGATATGCCTTTGCCACCAGGTTCTGCCTACGGTAATATTGGTAAGAATTTTTTTTATATATTTCATTTTTTGTGTTTTTTTCAAAAAGAATTAAAAACAAAAATATTTGTGTATGGTATCAAGTATTAATAATTGTTTTGTCATGCAGATGTAGGTCCACGACGGCTAGATGGATTCCAACAACATTAGTGGAGGATCCTGGGAGATAAACATTTGGGAGGAGATGCGGAGAGAGTGTTGAAAAATGCGCATAGGAACCTATTTCGATTGATGCATAGGATTTCTATGGTTCAAGTGGAGGATATACTAGAGGCTATGCAATGACAGGTGGTAGGTGTGCCCCGTGCATGGGTGTGACTCTTCCAGCATCTCTCAAATACCGTAATGTGATATCATGATATGCATTCAACACCATAAGCATATATGCCATGGTCATATATATACTGGCCATATATGTATTTTGAGGGTGTGAGCCCCATTTTTTACTATGACACCATAGTTTTTGAAAAGATGAAATATAAAAAATTTGGTCTTCATCTTTACTTATATATGTTATAATGTGTACATGTATGAATGTGTTTTATTTACTTAGTTATGTGAAAAATTCCAATCTAAAACATAATTATCATATGCATCAAATACATGATTAGAACTTCTAGGTATGTGATTATAAGTGAGAAAATCAAAGTATCGTTCCAAAAGTCATACTTGTAGGAATCGTCGAAGTAGAGTAGGATTATGCACATGGTAACTGCCATTTAACTGACATATGACTAATTGGGTTTCTAGGTGAACCTCTAAATACCGAACACCATGTGAAATGGCATCGTGTAAAATCTCTATAACGACGCTATAGTTAGCCGCATTATTCGTTGATGGCTCCAGACGAACACCACCTGAAGACACCAATTGGCCCTCGGTTGAGTACATGACCTGTTATCACCCTATAAGTTATAGGAATCAACTGGTGACTGGGATATTATCTGTCTCTAGTGTTTTTTTTGACAAATGATTTTTCATTTTGCAAATAATTTGAAAAAGAAAAAAGAAAAAAGAAAAAGAAAAGAAAGAAAGAAAAGAGGGCATAAAAGAATTGAAATAAAAGCCCCATGCAATAATGGTAACTTGGTCCATACCTTTCAAGCATGGCCAAGTTCTTTTTAAATTTGATGTTGATAGGGTAGTGAATGAATTTGGCTAAACAGTTTCATCTTAGCCAAAGTGCCTAGGTTAGATTAGTGAATAAATCTGGCCAGACTGTCTAATCCTGGTCAGATAGCCCTAGGGTAGAGTAATTTCTTAACCCAACAGTTTAATCTGGGTTAACTGCCATAGGAAACTAGGTTAGAACATAGGTTAGTGGCACTATTGCTTCGTTCCAATAAAGCCAGCTTGATGTAAGTGTTGCACCATGTTTCAAATGCTTAAAAGATAGTTTGGTCGAAGTCCCTTGGTGGTGTTTATTTGAAAATGTGGGGGGAAAACCACAAAATGCATTTATCCTAAGTTTTCCTCAGCGCATGTGCTTTTTCGCTCCCCATTTATACTCTCTACACATACCGACGGTCTTGATCACGGTGCCTAGATCTACAGTGCATAGAGTTTTCCGGACCCCCCCCCCCCCCCCCCCCC
>ML805764.1:51431-67602 GCA_009831015.1 Picea engelmannii
TTTTACCCGGGGGGGGGTGGTCCGGAATCGCTGATAACACTCGCACGCATCTGGATGGCTCAGGGATGAGCGCTTAAATCAACGGTCCAGATTGGATTCCGGACCCCCCCGTTCGTTCTGCCTTTAATGGAGGGGGGTGGGGGGGTCCGGAATGAGTGATAAAGAGCGTGCTTGGATCCATGGCTAAGAAACAGGCGGGCAGATCAATGGCCCATGATGGATTTTGGACCCCCCCGGATGATCTGTTTTTAACCGAGGGGGGGGGGTACGGATTTGTAATCTCCCTTTGGCGGGTCCCTTGTATGATGTGGCATAAATCTATTAGTCCCGAAGTCCTATCACCATCTGCTATCTGACAACCCCCTGTCACTTATGGACATCATCTTCCACTGGTTCCACTTGTTCCACTTGTTCTCGAGTTATGTCCCATCCCATAACTGTTGTCATTCCCCTACCCCCTTTCACTCATGAACAGCCCCTTATTGCGACTGTTACCTCCAATCCCTAGCCACCACATCACCCGTTCGTATTTTTCAGCCACCGTCACCTGCCATCTCACCCCCAAGTGGCTCGTTATCCATTTATTACTGGATTACCTATCCGTTATCCAGCTGACCTGTCTCTCGCGCCCAACCGACTCCATTTTAAATAAAACTACCGTTATTTCCCCTATTTTCGTTGTTCACCCGTCGCACCAGAGAAACTCATAGCTTACTCCTCCACTTACGCTCCGTCGCCCTCATCCACAGTCAGTCGACCCCACTAAATTTTTGTTTATTGCAGGTACTGTTGCAGAAATGGCGCCAAATCCTAGACAAGCAAAAGGAGAGGAGAATCTGTTTCTCCCACCTCCTGTTGACCTGGACAAAATCCCTCTGGTCGACAAAGACAGATTAATCGCAGATACCAAATGTGATTTCGATTTCTCAGACCTCCATTCATGGCTCAAGGAAGTGTTCCTGGACCAGAGTGATGAAATTGGACTCTGGGAGTCCAATTTACCCCTTTACCTTTTTCCCCAGATCCACCATTTTCCTGAGTTCACGCTCAAATGTCAGGCTCACTATATTCCTGAACAAAGAGCCGTCATCTCCTCATCTGGAGACACCCTATTCCTCATCATGCCCGAAGACATAGACCAGATGATGCAAATTCCCCGGGCCAACTCTGCGTCTCCTTTCAACCTGGAAATCCTTACAGAGTTGTATCAGAAGATGACTTTTCCCTAGAAAGATCAAATATTCGAGTTTTTCCTTCCCACCTCCACTCAATTCCCTTCCACAAATCCCCCTTACCTGTCGTCCATGTTCTCCACTAAGGGAAACCAGGTCATTTCTTCCCTTTGTGCTTTTCTAGGGTATTATTCCGACCAGTGGGTAGATGAGCTCATTCTGGGTTTTCTATCCATTTTCTCCACTGATGAAAAGCCCACTACCCAGTTTGATTTCAGCACCTTCTTGGCAGATAATATTCATGAACAGTTTGTGAATTTTGGCACAGAAGGCATGTTCAGATATTCGTCTATATTGGCATACATGTTTGTCTTCTATCAAGCAGATAAATTTAGTTTTTCCATGCAGAAAATGGATGCGGATGGAAGGCCTCAGCCAATCACAGCATGGACCTCTTTGCTAAAACATAACTCCACAGAATATAGCTTCAATACATTCATTAATCTGTTCTACCACCCTATGGTAAGCATGTTGAGCGGCAGGCCCGAGCCTCGAATAAACGACGAAGTTCAGAGAATTATGCATCTCTTGGACAACACAAAGACCGGGGATTGGTACCTGTATCAAAACCACACCAAGATTAGAGTATTCGGGTGTGAGTTGGCACCCTACAAGCTACCCAAGTATGTGCTGGTAAGAATCTTTACGTTAGAGTATATAAGAAAGATCATGAATTCAGATTACATCCATTTTGTATCCTTGAAGAAAAAGCAGTAGCTTAGAATCAAGGGGCAGATTGGCTCCTTCATCTGCAACAGTCGTGGTGCCGGAGAAGAAGCGGACTGGATGTTGAGAGAGATGAAGTTTTTCTTAAGCTTCCCATGGCATTATGATCCTTGCGGGATCATCTCAGAAATGCGGGTGAAGAACAAAAACATCTCGTACGTTCATGAATCTATGCCCAAAATTCAGAAATTCGCCAATCAAACTGTGTGGGTGACTGACACCTTGGTCGAAATGGAACAGTAGGTTCCCCCAACCACTGTGCCACCAACGAACATGCCACAGGTCCCTAAGGAAAAAATGCCTCGACAAGAATTATCTCCGCCTATCACGGAGGTGTCGTCCGAAGAGTTGTAGTTGCACACCAAGAGGCCCAAGACAATTTCAGTTCCTGTCCCTAAAGGCGAGAAAGAAGCCCTGCCTACCACAGTGTTCAAGTTTGTCATCCCACCTTTCGGCTCAAGTCTACATAAGGACATCACCCCAGCAGTGCCAAGGAAATCCTCAGACTCCCCACTGGACACTCAGCCGGGAAAGACTAGGCCCAAGTTGAGCATTTTCGAGAAGTACGAGCTGATTAAGAAAAATAATCAGACCCTTACCAGCAGTACTTATGCTCAGTTTAGAAAGCAGACGTTGACTGCACAGCATAGGCTGTTGTCTGCATTTGACACAGAAAAAGGCAGGATGCACATGGCTTTCCTTCAGGCGCAGGTACCAGACCCCAAGGTGATCACATACTACAAGAGGGCCACCTTCGAATTCCAGACGAAGGACGTGCACCCAGCAGATCAGATGGATCTGTACAAACAAACAGGGGAGATGGTGTTCCATACATTGGCGCATGCTTCCACTTCTGCAGCAAAATTACAGGTGTCACTGAACAATGCTCAGACACAACTCAAGCTGGAGAAGATATCGTCCTTTGCGAAGGAAAATAGAATCAAAACTTTGGAGGAGTTGGTCCTCAAGATCGGCTATGATCCTTCGAACATCAAAGCTACAGAGGAGATGATAAAGAAGAACAATGCAGACATCGCCTCCTTGAGGAAACAGCTGAAGCTCCCGCCTACAGAGGACTCGCATGCGAAGGAGATAGCAGAGAAAGAAGGCGAGAAGGACGAAATGCTCAAACTGCTTATGGAGCAGAATGCACAGCTCAAAGAAATGGAAGATGAGATGGAGAGATTATTAAAAGAGAATGAGCATATAAAGCCAATGGAAGTCATTTCATTGAGTTCCATTCCAATTTCAGGAGAAAGCACAACAGCAGTGATAGCAGTCCCATCCGCAACCCCATTGACATCACAAGAGGGGATAGCCGACCTCGCCAAATCCATGGAAAAGATGAACCTGTAAGAGACAGAGATTAGCAAGCTTAAAAAGGAAGTTGAGAACCTCCAGGAACTCAAAACTTCCTTCTAGGCCAGTCTCTCCAAGGAAAAACAGGTAACTGAGTAGCTCAAGAAGGAGCTACAGTAGCTCCAAAAGAAAACAGTGGTAGGGAAGACTTTGGCTGAGGTCAAAGAGAATGTATGGACAGACATCACAAAGTCCATAAATGAGATATGGCCCATGATCCAAATCATGTTTGAGCAGAATGAGTTGGTCCAGAGGAGAAAACAAGCTATTGAGAAGATCATAGTAGAATTGGGGGAGATGCCAGCACAGGCAAATGATATCATCAAGTTCCTCAATTCTAAGACCAGAGAAGAGCTAGAAGAGTTGAAGATCGAAGACAGAACAAAGACCATCCTTGAGGTCAAAAGAGTTTTGACCAAGAGAGGATTAATGCTTCAACTGGAAGAAAAGGTTCAGATCATGGACCAGGGGGTACAAATGTTTTTCAATAAGATTGAGGCTCTCCAAAAGAAAGGTCTACCTAGTCTGAAGGTTATTAATGATAAACTGATGACACTTCCGGATTACAAGAAGAGATTGGTTGAGGTTTCCAAGGACAGTTCAAAGTTTGCAGGCATACAAGGGAGCATCACCGGAAAATCCTTCCTGGATGCCCTTCAGTTGGACATCAGTATCCAACACGAGATTCGATACATATTCCTCACTAAGCCTAAATTCCCCAAATATACAGAAATGGACAAAGTGTATTGAAGACTGCTCAAAGTCACTATGCCTAGTCATATCAGATGGGAGGAACTTTGTGATCTTCTCGACTAGCAGATGAGTTGTCCAGGTCCAGTCACCTATCTAGTCAGATGAGGTCGTGCAAAGGCTTCATCAACGGTCTACCCAGGAATCAGCGTGCAATTTCACCAAGTCATCAAGCAGTTCCGAAATTTAGGAGATTTGTTAAATTAGTTAGGCTGAAAATAGCATTAGCACGTCTTGATCATTTATGACAGGAACGTTTGTAAGTTGAGTTATAAATATTTCACCTTTCGAATTATTGATGGTTGTTGATCTTCACTCCCTGACGCTATCAGACTGTAACATTTTTGAAGAGATCTGTCATTAATAAAAAGGAGGCACTTTTACAGGATTCTTGCGTGTATTCACTGGTAATGTTTATTTTCTAAGTTGAATGTTATTCTTTCTTTGTGATCATATTGTTTTCTGAAACTAATCTTTAAGAGTAACTAATGTTGCAGGATTTATCTTGGATACCCTGTTTCTGACTCAAAAGATTTTAGTGTTTATCTTCTGGTGTTTTCAATTAAGGAATTCTTAACTGCTTCTTAGTTGAATTTATCGTTCTCATCTTTTCTTCTGTCCATCATTTAAGCTACTAAAAGATCCAGTGAGTATATTATCTCTCCCTATGGAAGTCTTCCTTCACGTTTTTGGTTGTATTTCATATTTTATTTAAACGCAAACCCCATAGCCCAATGGATCTGTAGACTGTTTCAACCAATTCATAAAACACCTTTACAACAAAAACGACCTATTTCTTTACCTAGCCTAACATCTAAAGTTAGAAACAAAGCTAAATCTTATAGAGAGATCCCTCTCTGAAGCTAGAAGGGCTAGATCCCAGCTTTAAAAGTGGTTGGATAAAGTTACCTTTGTAGATTTTTTCTGTTTCAACCTCTAGGAAATTTACCAAGTGCTAACATAGTGGCGACTCCACTGGGGACAACTAAAAATTGATAATTTCATGTTTTCTTTTCCCTAAAAATAAAGTTCAAATTTGAAAAGAAAGTAATGTTTAGAGGTTGATTGAACTTTGTACATATTATTTTCAGACTCACAAAACTAAAATATNATATATATATATATATATATATATATATATATATATATATATATATATATATATATAAACCAAAAAGAGTTCTAGCTCCCAAGAAAGTTCACACTCGATCCCATCCCGACCCAGAGCCTGCAATAGTGACAGATAACCCCGAACAATTGCTCAGGAAAAGGACCTTAGCTGAAGGTTCAGTGAATTATATTCCCCTTCAGTCCCTTTCCTTCTCAGGGAAACCTGTTACCTCTCAAAACCATGACGTTTGTCCCTTTCCACAGCGAAGCCTGGTTAGAACACGGTCCAATAGTTTTGTGATTGGAATCATCTTTGACCCAACTATTTTGCAACCTCGAACCCCCGAAGTTCTATCTCCCATGACTAAACCACAAATCACTCCCTCTGTACTATCCAGTCCCTCCTCGTCCTCGTCTTCATTCGTTACCTCGCCGATCATCCAGGTTGTCGTCCAACCTCCTCCACCCATCATGGCAACTCGATATGCTCCTTTGGTGTTGGTCGTGCCTCTACACCCCATGCCCCAAGACTATCAAACAAGACTTCCCCAGTTCAATGCAATAGGGCCTTTAAACGCCCAACAACATATTGACAAAATGAATGATTATTTTGACCTGCAAGAAGTTGACGAGGCTGAAGTTCAAATGAGATTGCTTTCCCAAAGTTTGACAGGTGACGTCAAGAAATGGTACAAAGATTTACATGCCACTTCAATCCCTGACCTTGTCGCATTCCAAAGGATTTTTCTTGACAGATGGGAGGTAAAGAAAAACTCCCTCCAAATACTGTCAGAATACGAGAATATAAGAAGAAATCAAAGTGAGACGGTACAAGATTACTGCACCCGTTTCAATAACATGTACAATGCAATCCCAGCCGAAATCAAACCTCCAAAAGGCCTGGAATTGATAAAATTCCCTTATGGTTTTGATGCCGATATGTCATACCAGCTAAGAGAAAGAAATTCTACCACCTTGGCAGACATGCAGAAAAGTGCTATAAGTGTGGAGGCCAATCTGTTGGAAAAAAGGGCACGTCAGAGGTCAGAAAGGAGAGTCACTATCAAAGAATAACCTTCCATGTCGAACTCAGATTCCAAATTGGATTCTTTGGCCAAAGCAGTGGAAATAATGATGGAAAGACTTATTGTGTCAGACAGAAATCCCCCGAGAGAAAACTCACCAGCTCCCCAGGTTCAGAACCCTAACTTCAGGAGAAACCCTCCTCAAATCAGACAGAGAGATCCTAGGGATCAAAGAGAGCAGAGGGTTCCAGATCAGTAGATCAGACCTCCTCTGCAAGAAAACTATGTTGATGAAGGGGAGGAAGTGATTGAGGAATTGGAGGACACTCACATCTATCTCATGGGAATTCACGACAACGAAGCTATTTTCCTTACCCAAGAAGAGAAAGAACTCCTTCTTCTCAATCAAACAAAAGTAAGTGAAGAAGTTGAAGATGCAGAACAACAGGCCTTCGAAAATGTTATTTTGGAGGTGCACCGGAAGTACAATCTGCGGAGTAAAAAGACAGAAGGGAATTCCCCAAAAAAGACCGTTGAAACAAAGAAGGCAGTCGAAACCAAGAAAACCTCAGAGCCATCTGCCGAGAAGATTCCTGAGAAGGGTACTTCTAATAAGATTCCTGAGAAGAGTAATGTCGATGCTCCCGTGAAGAAAAACCTTACCATTCTGAAAAGGCCCTCACAGCCCGAGGTTTCACCTATTAATCCACCGAGTACTTCTGAGCAAAAGAATATGGTGGACAAACCAGAATTGATGAGCCAAGGCAGAGCCCCTACACCTTTCAGCCTTGAAGGGGAATTGACCAAAGTAAAAATTCCCATCCCACTTACAGAGTTTATGAACAAAGAAGGTTATCGTTCACAGGTGATTAAAGCATTGGTCATTGAACCTGACATAGGCACGAAGGCCTTAACCATTGGATCAACGAATCATTCAAACACTGTGAACCTTACTGATGATCAACACGAGCTTCTTTTTGGACCTGAAGTAGATGGTCGAGATGATACTGGTGAGGTTGCTCCTTTTTACATCAGTCTAAACATACATGACTTGATCTTGCATAACGCTATGCTGGATTCGGGTGCCTCCCACAATCTGATGCCTAAAGCAGTAATGGAGAAACTGTGACTGGAGGTCACCAGACCTTACAAGGACTTACACTCATTTGACTCCAATAAAGTTAGATGTATTGGCTTGATCAAGTACCTTTGCATCACCTTGGTTTAGATTCTAGCGAAGAGCATGGTAATGGATGTGGTGGTTGCAGACATCCTGCCGAAGTATGGAATGTTGCTATCCCGGTCTTGGGGGGCGAAGTTGAAAGGAACCCTGCAGCTGGATATGTCTTATTCCACTATCCCAGTTTTCGGACAACAAATAAGGCTATACAGAGAAACATTGATGAAGTACATGGTCAGTAGCCAGGAGAAACCGCACAACTATCCCCTTTACTCTACCCATTCCGATCTGGATTATTTTATCTTGTACAATGATGGTGACACGGGAGAGAAAGATACTCATCTGGAAAAAGATACATCTAGCCATGATGAAGGCTAAGAAATCATTGAGGTAGCAAGGATAAAGAACATGATAACTGAAGAGTTACCCGCAGATTTCTGGAGCATGGACTTTGATGGAGCTGTGAGCAAAGAAGGAGCTGGAGCAGGAGTCTGGCTACATAATCACATAAACAGGTATTCAGAAAACCACTCTTACAAATTAAATTTCCAATGCACTAACAATATTTTTGAGTATGAAGCCTTGATTCTCGGTCTGAAGCTTTTGAAAAAAGTTGGTGCTAAACAGATAATGGTAAAAGGTGATTCTGAATTGATAATCAAGCAAATCAAAGGTGAGTACGTTGCCAAACACCCATGTATTAGAGATTATAGGAATGTCATTCTTGATTTCTTGAGATGTTTTACTGAAGTTGACTTTCAGGTAATGCTCAGGGGACAAAACATTCTGGAAGACGGATTGGCTACGTCAACAGCCACCTGTAAGATCCCTTTCTGCCCGACTTCCCTTTCTGCCCGACTCGCCCATACACTGTTGAGGTGAAATGTAAACCAATCGTTCCCGACAATATCAGGTACTGGCAGGTGTTTGGTAATGACGATCAAATCAAAGACTTTCTACAGTGTAAAAACGATTTTGAATGTACAAATATAGATTTAGAGAATGAAGATGAAAATGTAAATAGTTCTGACTTTGAAATTGATATTGTAAATACCATAGATTCAGGAGAGTTAGGCGATGACGAAATGGATGCTGATGTTTTACAGTTGAAAAGCAATGTTTTACCTAGAGGCCTAGTTCCTTTAGAGGACTTGTTTGATTTTAACGATGTAGCCAAAAAACCAAAAATCGAAGCCCATGGACAAGAGGTAGAAGACTGTAATATGGGGACTGAAGAGAAACCTAGGATAGTCAAACTATCTAAATCATTACCCCCAGAGAAAAAACTCAAATACATTGAGATGTTCAAAGAATATTCGAATGTCTTTGCCTGGGGCTATGAAGATTTGAAAGCATATGATACCAACATCATACAACACATGATTCCAATAAAAGAAGACCAAAAATCGTTTAGGCAGAAACTTAGGAGGATAAATCCCAAGTTGCTCCCTCTGATAGAAAAGGAAATCAAAAAAATGTATGATGCCAAAATCATAGTTCCGCTGCATTTTTCCAAATGAGTCTCTAATTTGGTCCCTACACATAAGAAAACCAGGGAAATCAGACTCTGCATAGATTTCCTAAATCTTAATAAAGTCTCCCTGAAAGATAATTACCCCTTGTCGAAGATGGACCACATCCTGCAAAGAGTGGTCTGGTCCAGTCGAATTTCTCTGCTAGACGGTTTCTCGGGTTACAATTAGGTCCTAGTCCACCTAGATGACCAAGACAAAACCGCTTTCACCACCCCATGGGGCACTTTCATGTATGTGAAAATGCCTTTTTTTCTGATGAACGCAGGAGCCACATTTCAGAGGGAGATTGATATTGCTTTCGTGGAAGAATCAGGTAAGTTTATTGTCGTCTATTTAGATGACGTAACTGTGTTTTCCCGATCTGATGATGAACACCTGCGACACCTTAGACGAGTCTTCGAGAAATGTAGAAGGTTTGGGATTTCTTTAAATCCTAAGAAAAGCCTTTTGGGGTTCGAAGTAGGCAAACTGCTAGGACACATCATTTCAAAAGATGGAATCAAAATAGACCCCAACAGAATCGAGGCCATACAAAAATTAGAACACCAAAGGAACCTCAAAGAACTACAGTCTTTTATCGGGAGAATAAACTTTCTACGAAGATTCATTCCCAATCTGGCAGAACTCCTCAGAAACATCACAAATATGCTAAAAAAGGATGTAAAAATTAAATGGGACTCTGAGTCCAGACAGTCTTTCGAACAACTCAAATGAGCGCTCACAGAAGCCCCTGTTTTGATCAGTCCTGATTTTACTAAGGATTTCTATCTCTTTTCTTTCACTTCCGAACATACTATAGCAGCGGTGTTACTGCAAAAGAATAACGAAGGGTATGAACAGCCCATAGATTTCTTTAGCAAAGCGTTAAGGGGTGCTGCTCTGAATTACAAGATAATGGAGAAACAAGATTTTGCTTTGGTAAAAGCCATAAAAGACTTTAGGGTGTACATTCTCCATTCCCACACCATAGCTTATGTTCCGAATGCGGTAGTTAAGGACATTTTGACACAGGACAATCCGGATGGAAGAAGGGGAAAGTGGATTACTGTCATTTTAGAATATGATATAGAGATTAAGCCCACGAAACTAATCAAAGGTCAAGGCCTTGCTAAATTAATGGTTGAATCTAACTTCCATGCTCTTGACATTAATTTTCTAGATGTGGCAGATGAACAGGGCGAGATGGAGACTCCAAACGTGAGAGAGGTATTTCTCAACTCTCCATGGTATGTGGACCTTATATTTGTTTTGTAAAATCTACAAGCTCCCCCTGGTTTGACTAAGACCAAAGCTAGATTTTTAAAGTTGAAAGCCTTAAAATTCTGTATTCTAGAAGGAAATTTGTATTGGAAAGATCCTGCAGGCATTTTGTTAAATTGTTTACAGAAAGATGAAGTTGATAAAGTGTTACAAGAGTTTCATGCAGGAGAATGTGGTGGCCATCTGAACTGGAAGGTCACAGCCAACAAAATACTCAGAGTTGGATTCTATTGGCCCACCCTGTTTGCTGATGTGCATCAGAAGGTAACAGCATGTCACCAATGTCAACTGTTTGAAGGCAAAAGTAAACTCCTTCCTCTACCTCTGAAACCGATATCAGTTGAGGCCCCTTTCCAGCAATGGGGGATCGACTTCATTGGAGAAATACACCCCCTATCTTCAGGCCAGCACCGATGGATTCTCACTGCCACTGATTACTTTACCAAATGGATCGAAGCAGTACCAAGCAGGAAATCCACTGACTCTGTTATTATAAAATTCCTTGAAAATAATATTTTGTCTCGCTTTGGATGTCCTAGAAAGATTATAACTGACAATGCAGCTGCCTTTCGGTCGAAGAAACTCATAGATTTCTGCAACCAGTATCACATTGGTTTGGGGCATTCCACAACCTACTACCCTCAAGGGAATGGGTTGGCGGAATCTTCAAACAAAACCTTGGTAAATATCATCAAGAAAACATTGCAAGAAAACAAGAAATCATGGCACAACAAGTTGGTGTTTGCATTATGGGCTGACAGACTGACCACCAAAATGTCGATTGGTATGTCACCCTACCAGTTGGTCTATGGTACAGAGGTAGTTTTCCCCACTTCTCTAGGAGTCCCTGTCATGAAATTGCTTCAAGAGGTACAAGATGAGCCAAATGACTCACAGAGAAGGATCAACCAGATGATCCATTTGCAACAGTCTAGGGAGGACGTTTTCAATAAGACTTGGGTCATCCAAGAAAACATCAAAACGATCTTTGACAAAAGAACCAAGGAGGATGATTTTGAGCTAGGAGATTTGGTGCTGAGATGGGATGATAGAAATGAAGACAAGGGAAAGCATGAAAAATTTGACAGTCTGTGGACAGGGCCATACATGATCCAAGCTTTCAGGGGAAACAATGCTTTCTTGCTAAACAACGCTGATGGGACAGATCTGCCAGGAGGACCTCTGAATGGCAGAATGTTGAAACATTATGTGCCACCTCAGTAGAAGATTCGATTTTTCACTCTCCATTGTACATACCATTTTAATTTTCATTTTTCACTTGCATTTTCTAAGTGAAGAACATTAGTCAGTTGGTTGAAGCCCGAAGAGAAGGCCCTAAGTTGTTGATCATTGTTTTTCCATTTTTTAGAATAAAACCAATGAAGGCTACTAGGCAGAAATGTTTAGAATGCCAGGAACCAGGATTCTTGGCACTTCACAGGGCAAGTACCATCCCCAGGTGGATCTGCTATTATCACCCTATAAGTTATAGGAATCAACTGGTGACTGGGATATTATCTGTCTCTAGTGGTTTTGTTGACAAATGATTTTTCATTTTGCAAATAATTTGAAAAAGAAAAAAGAAAAAGAAAAGAAAGAAAGAAAAGAGGGCATAAAAGAATTGAAATAAAAGCCCCATGCAATAATGGTAACTTGGTCCATACCTTTCAAGCATGGCCAAGTTCTTTTCAAATTTGATGTTGATAGGGTAGTGAATGAATTTGGATAAACAGTTTAATCTTAGCCAAAGTGCCTAGGTTAGATTAGTGAATAAATCTGGCCAGACTGTCTAATCCTGGTCAGATATCCCTAGGGTAGAGTAATTTATTAACCCAATAGTTTAATCTGGGTTAACTGTCATAGGAAACTAGGTTAGAACATAGGTTAGTGGCACTGTTGCTTCGTTCCAATAAATCCAGCTTGATGTAAGTGTTGCACCATGTTTCAAATGCTTAAAAGATAGTTTGGTCGAAGTCCCTTGGTGGTCTTTATTTGAAAATGTGGGGGAAAAACCACAAAATGCATTTATCCTAAGTTTTCCTCAGTGCATGTGCTTTTCCGCTCCCCATTTATACTCTCTGTACATATCGACAGTCTTGATCGCGGCGCCCAGATCTACAGTGCACAGAGCTTTTCGGACCCCCCCCTCCGACCGTTCTGCTTTTAGCTTGGGGGGGGGGGGGGGGGGGGGGGTTCGGAATCGCTGATAACACTTGCGCGCATCTGGACAGCCTAGGGATGAGCACTTAAATCAACGGTCTAGATTGGATTCCGGACCCCCCCATCGGTTCTTCCTTTAATGGAGGGGGGGGTTCGGAATGAGTGATAAAGAGCACGCTTGGATCCACGACTCAGAAAGAGGCGGGTAGATCAATGGCCCACGATGGATTTCAAACCCCCCCGGATGATCTGTTTTTAACCGAGGGGGGGGGTCCGAAATTGTAATCTCCCTCTGGCGGGTCCCTTGTATGATGTGGAATAAATCTATTAGTCCCGAAGTCCCATCACCATCTGCTATCTGACAGCCCCCCGTCACTTATGGACATCATCTTCCACTGGTTCCACTTATTCCACTTGTTCCCGAGCTATGTCCCATCCCATAACTGTTGTCAGTCCCCTACCCCCTTTCACTCATGACCAGCCCCTTATTGCGACATTTACCTCCAATCCCTAGCCGCCACATCACCCGTTCATATTTTTCAGCCACCGTCACCTGCCATCTCACCCCCAAGTGGCCCGTTGTCCATTTATTACTGGATTACCTATCCGTTATCCAGCTGTTGACAAGCGAAATTGACCGTCCGTCAACTGGGACAGTGGAACCGGTCCGGGGTTGTCTAAATAACCCAAGTCGTTTGGAATGGACCACCCTGACGAGTTTAACGGCTCCGTTGGCTGCCCTAAGGTCTCGTATGGAAACCGAAGAGAAATGATCTGAGCTAAGAAATCTAACTAACCTAAATAAACAAACTAAACTATAACTAAATGCAAGAAACTAACTAAAATAAAGGAAATTAGAAACTAACAAAACAAACTAAACTAACTACGCTATCCTAACTATGATTATAATAACTCAAATAAACTATCTAATTATAAAGTAAATTACAGTTTATTCACAAATATACATTGCATACAATCTACATATTTGAATAAAACCTGTGAAACTAATTTGCTTGCTGTCCCAAGACAGCGAAGATAACTCTTTTTTTGATTTTATGATTTATGAATAAGAAAGTAAACTAACTGAAATTAAAACAATCTAATATATTAATTAACTTAAAAACTAACTAATATACTAAGCAAACGAATGACAAACAAAACCTGGAAATGCTCCAAGTCTGCCCTGTGTATGATTGCTTCTTAAGCTGATTGGAGGAGGGAAACTCACACCAGTTAATCCATATGCTTCTCGTAAATAATCAGCTATGTTTCTTCTTGAAGTATGTTACAGGACAAACAAGACATAAAAGAAATCATAACAGTTTTCTGATGATAAATCTCTGCAAAAGGGGAAACCTATTATGCAGCAAACTTATATATTACAATTCAATCTACGAAGAAGACAAAGCTATCATTCATAAAATGAATCAACAACAATTACGTTCTTTTATCTATTTGGAAGAAACAAGATATAGATAAGAATAATAAGATTATATCATTTGCATTTGATTTAGGTAGCTAAAGCAATACTAAACCATAAACAAGCTGATATACAAAACATGGAACAAAGTGTCGATATATTGAAAAGCGAAAGCTATGACAAAACACCAATTCTGTTCCAGTTTGAATCAGAACTCTATATCCTTGTTCTCCCCAACTGAGGATGATCAATATTACAAAACCATAGGTTTATATAAGTTTCTCACAAGGTAAAACATCCTTGTGAATAATAGCAAACAGTTTACACAATCTGGGAATAATCCCAAAAATCTCTTAAACTAAGTAACTAAAATTGCAACTGAAATCTTTAAGATATCTTCCAACTGCTCCTCACATCCACTACCAATTCGAATTTGCCTGTAATAGACATAAATATCAAGTTAGAGGAGTATTTTATTGAGAAAACAATAGAAAAAATGACTCTATAGACTCAGCTACCAAATCTCCTGATTCTGTAGCTGGTCTAGAATAGTAAATAGGACCAGATATATAATCAAAATCAAATCGAATCCAAACATC
Source organism: Picea engelmannii (assembly GCA_009831015.1). Lineage (NCBI taxonomy): Eukaryota > Viridiplantae > Streptophyta > Pinopsida > Pinales > Pinaceae > Picea > Picea engelmannii. Next base: position 65,788 of record ML805764.1, read on the forward strand.
ACAAATTACTAATGATTTAAGAAAAATAATCCTTTCAATCAAACCAAATCGAACAGAATACAATCGGGACAGAGTGGGAATACTCTGTTTTTCCAATCGTTATAAAATCAAATCAAATCTTAACAAAACTGTTCCATGGATGCAATTAATGGTAACCAAATCGTATGAGATAAAACAATCATTATCGGTTTTCACAGGATCCAAATCGTTTAATCAAATAACCAAAATGGTCACGATAAAACAGGCATAACTCTATCCATAAATCTAGTCATAGACTTTACATGCTTAATTTCCAACAGTTCATAGATATGGTCATAACTGTCATCGACTAGTTATAGTAATGAATTGATATCTTTTAATTAAAATCACAATGTGTAAACAACCTCCATTGTAATCGAATGAAATCATATCAACTCAAGAACCTTTACACAGTCAATGGATAGAAGCATGATAAAATCTACAGATTCATGAATCAAGCATTAATCCATATCAATCTTCACAGAGTTAATAATAGAAGCAACATCGTAACCTTAACCAGAATCCAATTCGAATAAGTTGCAATCAATGAGAATCAAATCAGTTGCGATTTGGTTATGTATGAACAGGAAAGTATGAAATTGAAACAGTTAACCAATCTATTAATCACACTCATATCATAACCAATTCGAATTATACCATTGACTGTATTCAAAATTCGGGATACCAATCAACAGATTATTTTAAAAAATATTAACAGCTTGTATTATCAATAGAACATCGAGCTAATTTTGAACAATCATATCTATCTGATGATCCATCGAATCAAAGCCAAATCCACGTTGGAAACAGAAATATTCAAAACCGAATTCAAATTCATTATATAAATCTCAATTATTTACAAAAAAAGATTGATATCAAACATACCTGTGGAGCGACGAGATGGCTTGTTGGGTGAGAGGGAGTTCTGAAGAACAGATCTCAGAAAATGCATACAGACTCAGAACGCATGTTCCCGCCATTGAAAAATTGACCTGGAAAACGAGAGCTAGATCTTTTTAGCCACTCAATTTCTGAGGAAATCGTCCACGGAGAGGGTAAAGGGGATAAAAATGGTTCTGGGTTTTCAACCGTTCGATCTGATTCAACACCATTTGCCCAGAATCGCTCACGCAAAAACGTGACTCTGGGGGAAATTACGGGGCAAACTTCTCTGGCAAAATGAAACCACAACCGTCTTTGAAAACCATGAGGGTTCAAATCCTCCTTAAGGAGCCAGGAGATAACACACAGTCATCTAGGCTAAGGGACAAGGGTTTGAACAAATTAGGCTCAAAGATTTTCCCAAAAATTAACAAACGTAACCCTGGTAAGGAGGCAAGCATCAATGCAAAGTGTGCGAGGGTGATAGAAGGCAGTAAATCCATGCAGAGAAATAGTGGTCGCGGTACAACTGCCGATATGGCTATTCAAATTGTAATGATGGATTATCTATTAAGTCATGTTTACAACTAATCAAAATCCAACCAATACACGTCAGCACTATCATAGTATTCAAAACATTTATCGTATAGGTTAACACCAAAATTATATATGCGCCCATGTATCAATCATCATTCAACCAAAGTGCCAAACCGAATTCATATAGTCGACAAGCCAAAGTTATAAAAAGATTTAACATAAGTATTATTTTATATATATATATAAACCAAATAAATCATAACCCCCATGTAGAATAAAAGATGAGGCAAGTCATAAAAAGTTTAAACCCAAATGCTCAATAACTTACAAAATCAATAGAATCAAGTTGTGCAATCAGCATGGTTCAAAAATCATGTT
>ML805764.1:72005-93583 GCA_009831015.1 Picea engelmannii
AATCTAATATATTAATTAACTTAAAAACTAACTAATATACTAAGCAAACGAATGACAAACAAAACCTGGAAATGCTCCAAGTCTGCCCTGTGTATGATTGCTTCTTAAGCTGATTGGAGGAGGGAAACTCACACCAGTTAATCTGTATGCTTCTCGTAAATGATCAGCTATGTTGCTTCTTGAAGTATGTTACAGGACAAAACAGACATAAAAGAAATCATAACAGTTTTCTGATGATAAATCTCTGCAAAAGGGGAAACCTATTATGCAGCAAACTTATATATTACAATTCAATCTACGAAGAAGACAAAGCTATCATTCATAAAATGAATCAACAACTATTACGTTCTTTTATCTATTTGGAAGAAACAAGATATAGATAAGAATAATAAGATTATATCATTTTCATTTGATTTAGGTAACTAAAGCAATACTAAACCATAAACAAGCTGATATACAAAACATGGAACAAAGTGTCGATATATTGAAAAGCGAAAGCTATGACAAAACACCAATTCTGTTCCAGTTTGAATCAGAACTCTATATCCTTGTTCTCCCCAACTGAGGATGATCAATATTACAAAACCATAGGTTTATATAATTTTCTCACAAGGTAAAACATCCTTGTGAATAATAGCAAACAGTTTACACAATCTGGAAATAATCCCAAAAATCTCTTAAACTAAGTAACTAAAATTGCAACTGAAATCTTTAAGATATCTTCCAACTGCTCCTCACATCCACTTCCAATTCGAATTTGCCTGTAATAGACATAAAGATCAAGTTAGAGGAGTATTTTATTGAGAAAACAATAGAAAAAATGACTCTATAGACTCAGCTACAAAATCTACTGATTCTGTAGCTGGTCTAGAATAGTAAATAGGACCAGATATATAATCAAAATCAAATCGAATCCAATCATCACAAATTACTAATGATTTAAGAAAAATAATCCTTTCAATCAAACCAAATCGAACAGAATACAATCGGGACAGAGTGGGAATACTCTGTTTTTCCAATCGTTATAAAATCAAATCAAATCTTAACAAAACTGTTCCACGGATGCAATTAATGGTAACCAAATCGTATGAGATAAAACAATCATTATCGGTTTGCATAGGATCCAAATCGTTTAATCAAATAACCAAAATGGTCACGATAAAACAGGCATAACTCTATCCATAAATCTAGTCATAGACTTTACATGCTTAATTTCCAACAGTTCATAGATATGGTCCTAACTGTCATCGACTAGTTATAGTAATGAATTGATATCTTTTAATTAAAATCACAATGCGTAAACAACCTCCATTGTAATCAGATGAAATCATATCAACTCAAGAACCTTTACACAGTCAATGGATAGAAGCATGATAAAATCTACAGATTCATGAATCGAGCATTAATCCATATCAATCTTCACAAAGTTAATAATAGAAAAAACATCGTAACCTTAACCAGAATCCAATTCGAATAAGTTGCAATCAATGAGAATCAAATCAGTTGCGATTTGGTTATGTATGAACAGGAAAGTATGAAATTGAAAGAGTTAACCAATCTATTAATCACACTCATATCATAACCAATTCGAATTATACCATTGACTGTATTCAAAATTCGGGATACCAATCAACAGATTATTTTAAAAAATATTAACAGCTTGTATTATCAACAGAACATCGAGCTAATTTTGAACAATCATATATATCTGACGATCCATCGAATCAAAGCCAAATCCATGCTGGAAATAGAAATATTCAAAACCGAATTCAAATTCATTATATAAAGCTCGATTATTTACAAAAAAAGATTGATATCAAACATACCCGTGGAGCGACAAGATGGCTTGTTGGGTGAGAGGGAGTTATGAAGAACAGATCTCAGGAAATGCATACAGACTCAGAACGCATGTTCCCGCCATTGAAAAATTGACCTGGAAAATGAGAGCTAGATCTCTGTAGCCACTCAATTTCTGAGGAAATCATCCATGATGAGGGTAAAGCGGCTAAAAACGGTTCTGGGTTTTCAACCGTTCGATCTGATTCAACACCATTTGCCCAGAATCGCTCACACAAAAATGTGACTCTGGGGGCAATTACGGGGCAAACTTCTCTGGCAAAATGAAACCACAACCGTCTTTGAAAACCATGAGGGTTCAAATCGTCCTTAAGGAGCCAGGAGATAACACACAGTCAGCTAGGCTAAGGGACAAGGGTTTGAACAAATTAGGCTCAAAGATTTTCCCAAAAATTAACAGAGGTAACCCTGGTAAGGAGGCAAGCATCAATGCAAAGTGTGCGAGGGTGATAGAAGACAGTAAATCCATGCAGAGCAATAGTGGTCGCGGTACAACTGCCGATATGGCTATTCAAATTGTAATGATGGATTATCTATTAAGTCATGTTTACAACTAATCAAAATCCAACCAATACATGCCAACACTATCATAGTATTCAAAACATTTATCGTATAGGTTAACACCAAAATTATATATGCGCCCATGTATCAATCATCATTCAACCAAAGTGCCAAACTGAATTCATATAGTCGACAAGCCAAAGTTATAAAAAGATTTAACATAAGGATTATTTTATATATATATAAACCAAATAAATCATAACCCCCATGTAGAATACAAGATTAGGCAAGTCATAAAAAGTTTAAACCCAAATGCTCAATAACTTACAAAATCAATAGAATCAAGTTGTGCAATCAGCATGGTTCGAAAATCATGTTGCTTGGCTAACTTATGAAACAAATGACAAGTGTTATGCCATAGTTTTAAACCATCAACGCTTAATTTGAAATAAATATGAAATGTTGACCATGCGCCGATGTATTGTGACAGCTCACATTCATAGTTTAACCAATGTACAAATGGGTTTTCATATAATCAAAACATTGATAATTATGAAAACATAAACATAGGCATTAAATTAGAAAGAAAAGTACAAAAGTTTTAATCATAACACCCATGTATCTTATGAAACCAAAGGTTAAATGAATACAAATCCAAATGTATTGCAAACTCAATGAAACCAAGCCACATAATAAATCGAAGCATGAGTAACGAGTACAGATCGAAAGATTTGCCAGCTAGGTAATGATAAGTGAGATGTAAGAACAAAGGGAAAATTAATCAGAAGGATGACAACGGTTCAAACAATGATTCTAATGTGACTTTGAAGAACTAAGTTTTCACACTTACAGTCGTGAAAACAAAACAAAGATAGGCATGCAAAAAGGCGCAAAGAATAAAAGCGTCGTTCATTTGAAAATTGCGACGAAAAACCAATGTTTGTGAAACATTGGTGTAGGCAGCTTATGAGACAATGAAAAATGTGAATTGGCTGCCAACACCAGTAGACCTGTCTCCCGCACCCAACCGACTCCATTTTAAATAAAACTACCGTTATTTCCCCTATTTTCGCTATTCAGCCATCGCACCAGAGAAAATCATAGCTTACTCCTTCGCTTACACTCTATCGCCCTCATCCATAGTCATTCGACCCCACTAACTTTGTGTTTATTGCAGGTACTGTTGCAGAAATGGCGCCAAATCCCAAACAAGCAGAAGGAGAGGAGAATCTGTTTCTCCCGCCTCCTGTCGACTGGGACAAAATCCCTCTGGTCGACAAAGATAGATTAATCGCAGATACCAAATGTGATTTCGATTTCTCAAACCTCCACTCATGGCTCAGGGAAGTGTTCCTGGACCAGAGTGATGAAATTGGACTCTCGGAGTCCAATTTACCCCTTTACCTTTTTCCCCAGATCCACCATTTTCCCGAGTTCATGCTCAAATGTCAGGCTCACTATATTCCTGAACAAAGAGTCATCATCTCCTCATCCGGAGACACCCTATTCCTCATCATGCCCGAAGACATAGAACAGATGATGCAAATTCCTCAGGCCGACTCTGAGTCTCCTTTCAACATAGAAATACTTACAGAGTTGTATCAGAAGATGACTTTTCCCCAGAGAGCTCAAATATTCGAGATTTTCCTTCCCACCTCCACTCAATTCCCTTCCACAAATCCCCCTTACCCGTCGTCCATGTTCTCCACTAAGGGAAACCAGGTCATTTCTTCCCTTTGTGCTTTGCTAGGGTATTATTCCGACCAGTGGGTAGATGAGCCCATTCTGGGTTTTCTATCCATTTTCTCCGCTGATGAAAATCCCACGACCTAGTTTGATGTCAGCACCTTCTTGGCAGATAATATTCATGAACAGTTCATGAATTTTGGCACGGAAGGCATGTTCAGATATTCATCTATATTGTCATACATGTTTGTCTTCTATCAAGAAGATAAATTTAGTTTTTCCATGCAGAAAATGGATGCAGATGGAAAGCCTCAGCCAGTCACAGGATGGACCTCTTTGTTGAAGCATAACTCCACAGAATATAGCTTCAAGACATTCATTGATCTATTCTACCACCCTATGGTAAGCATGTTGAGTGGCAGGCCCGAGCCTCAAATAAATGACGAAGTTCAGAGAATTATGCATCTCTCAGACAACACAAAGATCGGGGATTGGTACCTGTATCAAAACCACACCGAGATCAGAGTATTTGGGTTCCAGTTGGCACCATACAAACTGCCCAAGTATGTGCTAGTAAGAATCTTTGCATTAGAGTATATAAGAAAGATCATGAATTCAAATGACATCCATTTTGTATCCTTGAAGAAAAAGCAGCAGCTTAGAATCAAGGGGCAGGTTGGTTCCTTCATCTGCAACAGTCGTGGTGCCGGAGAAGAAGCGGACCGGATGCTGAGAGAGATGAAGTTTTTCTTAAGCTTCCCATGGCATTATGATCCTTGCGGGATCATCTCAGAAATGCGGGTGAAGAACAAAAACATCCCGTATGCTCATGAAGCTAAGCCCGAAATTGAGAAATTCGCCAATCAGACTGCGTGGGTGCCTGACACCTTGGTCGAAATGGAATAGTAGATTCCCCCGAAAACTGTGCCACCAATGACCACGCCACAGGTCCCTAAGGAAAAAAGGCCTCGACAAGAATTATCTCCGCCTATCACAGAGGTGTCGTCCGAAGAGTTCTAGTTGCACACCAAGAGGCCCAAGACAATTTCAGTTCTTGGCCCTACGGGGGAGAAAGAAGCCCCACCTACCACAGTGGTCAAGTCTATCATCCCACATTTTGGCTCAATTCTACATAAGGACATCACCCCAGTAGTGCCAAGGAAATCCTCAGACTCCCCACTGGACACTCAGTCGGGCAAGATTGGGCCCAAGTTGAGCATTTTCGAGAAGTACGAGCTGATTAAGAAAAAGAATCAGACCCTTACTAGCAGTACTTACACTCAGTTTCGAAAGTAGACTTCGACTGTGCAGCATAGGCTGTTGTCTGCATTTGACACAGAAAAAGGCAAGATGTGCATGGCTTTCCTCCAGGCACAGGTACCAGACCCCAAGGTGATCATAGACTAAAAGAGGGCCACCTTCGAATTCTAGATGAAGGACGTGCACCCAACAGATTAGATGGATCTGCACAAACAGACAGGAGAGATGGTGTTCCATACGTTGGTGCATGCTTCCACTTCTGCAACAAAATTACAGGTGTCACTAAACAATGCTCAGACACAACTCAAGCTTGAGAAGATATCGTCCTTTGCGAAGGACAATAGAATCAAAACTTTGGAGGAGTTGGTCCTCAAGATCGTCTATGATCCTTCGAACGTCAAAGTTGTAGATGAGATGATAAAGAAGAAGAATGCATACATCGCCTCCTTGAGGAAATAGCTGAAGCTCCCGCCTACAGAGGACTCACAGGAGAAGGAGATAGCAGAGAAAGAAGGCGAGAAGGACGAAATGCTCAAACTGCTTATGGAGCAGAATGCACAGCTCAGAGAAATGGAAGCTGAGATGGAGAGATTATTAAAAGAGAAGGAGCAGATGAACCCAATGGAATTCATTCCATTGAGTGCCATTCTGATTTCAGGAGCAAGCACAGCAGCAGTGACAGCAGTCCCATCTGCAACCCCATTGACATCACAAGAGAGGATAGCCAACCTAAACAAATCCATGGAAAAGATGAGCCTGCAAGAGACAGAGATTAGCAGGCTTAAAAAGGAAGTTGAGAACCTCCAGGAACTCAAAACTTCCTTCCAGACCAGTCTCTCCAAGGAAAAATAGGTAACTGAGTAGCTTAAGAAGGAGCTACAGCAGCTCCAAAAGAAAATAGTGGCAGGGAAGACTTTGGCTGAGGTCAAAGAGAATGTATGGACAGACATCACAAAGTCCATAAATGAGATATGGCCCATGATCCAAATCATGTTTGAGTAGAATGATTTGGTCTAGAGGAGAAAACAAGATATTGAGAAGATCAGAGTAGAATTGGGGGAGATGCCAGCATAGGCAAATGATATCATCAAGTTCCTCAATTCTAAGACCAGAGAAGAGCTAGAAGAGTTGAATATCGAAGACAGAACAAATACCATCCTTGAGGTCAAAAGAATTTTGACCAAGAGAGGATTAATGCTTCAACTGGAAGAAAAGGTTTAGATCATGGACCAGGGGGTACAAAGGTTTTTCAATAAGATTGAGGCTCTCCAAAAGAAAGGTCTACCTGGTCTGAAGGTTATTAATGATAAACTGATGACACTTCCAGATTACAAGAAGAGATTGGCTGAGGTGTCCAAGGACAGTTCAAAGTTTGCAAGCATACAAGGGAGCATCACCGGCAAAGCCTTCCTGGATGCCCTTCAATTGGACATCAGTATCCAACACAAGATTCGATACATATTCCTCACTAAGCCTACATTCGCCAAATATATAGAAATGGACGAAGTGTATCGAAGACTGCTCAAAGTCACTATGCCTAGTCATCTCATATGGGAGGAACTCTACGATCTGCTCAACTAGCAGATGATTTGTCCAGGTCCAGTCACCTGTCCAGTCAGATGAGGTCGTGTAAAGGTTTCATCAACGGTCTACCCAAGAATCAGCGTGTAGTTTCACCTAGTCATCAAGCAGTTCCGAAATTTAGGAGATTTGTTAAATTAGTTAGGCTAAAAATAACATTAGCACGTCCTGATCATTTATGACAGGAACGTTTGTAAGTTGAGTTATAAATACTTCACCTTTCGAAGTATTGAGGGTTGTTGATCTTCACACCCTGATGCTATCAGACTGTAACATTTTTTAAGAGATCTGTCATTAATAAAAAGGAGGCACTTTTACAGGGTTCTTGCGTGTATTCACTGGTGATGTTTATTTTCTAAGTTGAATGTTATTCTTTCTTTGTGATCATATTGTTTTTTGAAACTAATCTTTAAGAGTAACGAATGTTGCAACATTTATCTTGGATACCCTGTTTCTGACTCAAAATATTTTAGTGTTTATCTTCTGGTGTTTTCAATTAAGGAATTCTTAACTGCTTCTTAGTTTAATTTATCTTTCTCATCTTTTCTTCTGTCCATCATTTAAGCTACTAAAAGATCCAGTGAGTATATTATCTTGCCCTGTGGAATTCTTCCTTCATGTTTCTGGTTGTATTTCATATTTTATTTAAACGCAGACCCCATAGCCCAATGGATGTGTAGACTGTTTCAACCAATTCATAAAACACCTTTACAACAAAAACAACCTATTTATTTACCTAGCCTAACATCTAAAGTTAGAAACAAAGCTAAATCTTATAGAGAGATCCCTCTCTGAAGCCGGAAAGGCTAGATCCCAGCTTTAAAAGTGGTTGGATAAAGTTACCTTTGTAGATTTCTTCTGTTTCAACCTCTAGGAAATTTACCAAGTGCTAACATGACCCACAAGAAGGAAGCCATGTTTTGTGTATGATGACTGGCATCATCTGTGAATGATAAGTAAATTGAAGACTCCGTTGACATTTGTCAACTGAGGGAAAACTTGACAAGCAAGTCTATGACACAAAGGAAAATATGTATATACACTAAGATACACTAGTATGCAAAAAGTCACGCCCAAGCTTGAGGGCTCAAGTGTAATACTTTTTAAGGTAGAGCCCATTTCTGGGCTCATCCAACATATTCCCTTCATAATCCTCCAATTCATATGATCCTTTCTCTAAAACATGTCGCGTGATATAAGGACCGTGCCACATGGGGTTGAGCTTGCTTGCCCCTAACGGTTCTTTGGCTTAGTCATATAGGAGAACCAAGTCACCCTTAGAGTAATGTCGAGGACAGACAAACCTATCATACTGAACCTTAACACATTGTTTATTCACTTCAATATTCATAGAGGCATCTCGACGCTACTCATCTAGATGATCTAGGTGCACGAGGCATTCTTCAAGATCGAATGTGTCAGGTAGGATCTCAATTGCCAGTTTGAGGGAAGGAATTTCGCATTCAATCAGAAGGATCGAATCCACGCCATGTACTAACTAAAAATGATAAAAACCAGTGGAATTCCTAACCGAGGTTCGATATTCCCAAAGCGCAGGGTAAATCATTATATGCCAGTCAGACTTACTTGGCTGACATTTTTTTGCAAGATGGTCTTGAGAGATTTATTTAATGCCTCTACTTGTCCATTTTCCTAGGGATAATAAGGGGATGAATGACCATTCTTAAACCCCAGTTTTGATGCTAACTCCTTCATCATTTCATTCTAAAAGTGACTGCCATGATCAATGACAATCTCCTTTTGGATTCCAAACTGGGCTATAATTTGGTTGAATACGAAGAATGTTGTCGCCTTACCATGGGACTTAACGGTAGGCATGGGCTCTACCCATTTAATGAATTAATCCATGGCCACGATAATATGTTGATGCCCCCTAGTTGAAGCTGCTTTACAATCCATAAAATATATCCCCCACTTGGTGAAGGGACCGACAGTGATGACTAGGTGAAGAGGGACTGGATGTGAGTGCATTTTCCGAGTGAACACCTGGAAAGGGTGACACTTCTTGACTGCTTCAATGAAATTTTTAAAAATTGATGGCCAAAAATAACCGGCTCGCAATTTTTTTTGAGTTGTTGCAAGCCCAGATAGATGACCACCATAAGGCCCACTGTGACAGTCATTGAGAACCGACTTAGCTTCCTCATGATTCAAGAAACGATGCAAAATACTATCTACTCCTCGACGATACAAAGTGTCACCGATGATAAGGTAGTTTTTAGCTTGATGACGTATACGTCGTTGATCTTGTATCAACAGATGCTGGGATAACTTCAAGGTTTGAAGATAAATTATAATGTCTCCATACCAGGGGTCCGAATATGAGATAAGGGAAACATGTTCATCCACGAATGAATCGTCATGAATAATGTCCTCATCTAGTCGAGGGAAGTCTGATATCAATTCAGAAAAAAACTAGCGATTTCTTAGACTTCATCGAAGAAAAATCAAGATCAAACTCTTGCAAGATAAAAATCCACTTATTGTATTTCCCCCCTATGATATGCCTGGTAAGGACGTATTGAAATGGATTGGTATATGAAACTATGGTAGTTTTGCAAAGTAATATATAATGTCATAATCTTTGAACTGCATGTACGAAAGCCAAGGCTAGTTTTTCTATGTGAGATAACTTAAGTTCAGGACCAAGTACATTTCAACTGAGATAGTAGACAATGTGCTCATGGAGCAACTGAGATAGTAGACAATTCTAGCTATAATACCTTGGCCTTGTAATTCAAGGCCTCTTGTTGAAATGTCTCCTTCTCCTATTCTAGAGCAACCAATTCTGTTGTTTATGGATGCTCTGTGGCAAAAAAATTTAGTTTCTTCTTCAAGATTTGAATCATCTTGTCTTTTTCTTCTAAGGAGGATTTCACTCCCTGAGGGCCTTCAGATTCCAACCTCTTGACCTGAGTTTTCCAAGCTCTACTGGATGCTTTTTCTTGCCTCAATTGTCCTTCAAACTTAATTGCATAAGTTGACAGCTTTAAATTCTTTAGGCTCAGACCCAAGTAATCTGAATACAGCATGTCACTAGTATTTCTCTAGAATTTCAATTTGTCTGGAGCACTGATGTTTTCATATTTTAACTTGATCTTAGATACTTTATCCTCGTCTGCAACTTCTATATTGAATGTCTTCTTCTCTACATCTCTCATTGTGAACAAAGAATACTTATGCTGCGATATATTTTCTACTTCAGGGATTAACTCCCTCATTTCATTCATAGCCAAGTTTCCTTTCTTAGCATATTGTTTTTCCAAATATTCTTTAGATTGATAGGCTGCTCCAGCTGCCTTATCAAAGATGTTCTTTTTGTTGCTGAAATTTCTTAATCTCCCTTCACTTTGGAGCTTGCTCCCTTTCCCAAATTCCACATTGTTGGTGCCACTCTCCACCACATCCATTTTTACTTTTTATTTAGGCTCTTCCTCTTATAGATCCACTATCTATGGGGATTGTCTGACCTTCATCTTTTTAGGGGCAGTCTCTGACTGGTTGTGCCCAGGGCCTCTGAAATTCTTCTTTTGTTGTAAACACTTATCTTGGGGACCTTAACTATAAGCTTCTAAGGAGTTTTTTGTATTTGATTTTGTTTCATGGTTGCCTCCACTTGTTGTGTTTGACCTGGTTGTAAGATTGCTTCCATATCAACACAAACATCTATATTTGCTAATTTGTCAAAACCTTCAACATGTTCATGCTCATAGGGGGGTTGTTTGTTTATCAGTATTCTCTTGGATATGATCTGATGTGGATCATATATTCATCTCTGTAACTGTGAAAATCCAAACTCCTTGAGCTTGGCCTGGATCTGAGATAATCATGATCTAGTTTTTACAATGAAGGGTCCAATGATGAAAGGTAATTTGAGGTTGGATGCCTTGTGTAGTTTCAGGAAGTTCCCTATCTCTCATATGATTCTTTGCTTGATGAAATCCAGGGAAAAGACTCTTAGTGTCAGAAAAATAGGCAGAATATAGGAGATTCATGACAACCATATACCCATACCATTGTTGAATTTATGAACAACACCTAGTCCCCTCCTCTATTTTCTGGATTAGGCTGTAAATAACTCCTCATGTCATCTAGGAATCTTGGCATGCTGCTGTTGAAAATCAGGTTGTAAACTCTGGAAATGACCTTGTTGATAAAAATGAGCAGTGTGATTCTTTTTCATTCAGTTGATATGAATGCTTCTTCAGGGAAATCTCTCTTGTTTGTCTCTAGGAAAATCTTCAACGAGTATGTGTAATACCTGAAATGTCTTAGTGACTGAAAATTCACTAGCTGCTTGTGGATATTATCAGCTATGAATTCATCAAAGCTGATGCACACTGACTGACTGAGATTTGACTAGAAAAATGCCAATAGAAAACCTAACACGACCTCTACCACATACTTGTCATTATCCAGACCTAAAATCTGACGCAGTATGGAGAAAACCCATTGGACTTCAATAACCATGATATTTACACTCATTGGAAGGGACAAACTTTTAGAAATATGCTCGAGTTTGACAATTGTTTGCAAAAATAGGTCTTTGACTTCCGAGGGACATTCCCTATAAACCATAATTATCTTGTCTTCTTCAAATGGTTCAAACACTGCAAAGGGGGTCTTTGGTATGCCGAGGGTGCTTCTCTTCCTGTGAATATGACTTTCTCAGGACCTCAGACCCTTGTTTATTTAATATGACTTTCTCTTCCTGTGAATACTTCTCTGCACACCAACCTATGAATTTGAGGAAAGGGAATGCAACCTTGGTAGCATAAGGGACTATGGTAGCCTGGACTGATTCAAGGAAGGGTATCTGTTTCCCTACATGATATGACATATTATCTCTAGACACGAAGATGGGCGAAATGGTTATTGCAAGGTCGAAAAAATATGAATCTTTGTCAATTAGGGATTCTTAGTTTGACATGGGGTCATGCTCTACTACATACATAATGAAAAGGTCCATGGTGGCGATGAAAAATACCTGTAAATTAGTATAAAATGCATGATTTTGGCGTACTATTGAGCTTCAGTTTGAATGGAGTGATCGCGCCAATCTTCCAATATTCCAGTAATTTGAAAAATAATAAAATAACAACGAGTTCCCCCTTTATATAATTTTTTTATTTCGGGGGCGAGGAGAAACGGTTTGGGGCAACCCGCTCATCACTCTGAAATACACCCAGTGGTGCCATGTGTTCCCGAGCTGAAACCATAGTTTATGTTTTGGCCCACTTTCAGTAATTATCCATCATGCAAGTTCTCCTCCCGAAACGATCCCCGACCGTTGATATGTAGCGCCCGCAATCTTTGACCCATCGGGTCCCATCAACTCTGCATTGTCGCTAGATTTAGCCTCCTCCTGGTAGACCTAGCCCTGTAATCCAGTTTATCATGCCTCCACATCAATTTAGCGCCTTGTTAAGTCCTGGAAACTAGATTTCACATAGAAATTGTTATGGTGATAACATGATAGATTCAAAATTATCCATTCTTTTGATATACAAAGAGCTTATTACAGTGGGGATTAGAATTTGGGTTGTTTTTTTTTTGTAAATAAAAAGTGTAAATCTTGTTACTGTAATGTCACTGTACAAAATTGATACATGTCACTATCCTGCCACCTGTTCCACCAAATTAGTGGAAACCAGAACAGGTGGCCACCTATTATACTTTCGACCAAAAAAGGCATCTGACACATGTCGTGCCAATTGGAAAATAGAGAAGGTGGTGGATGATAGTCCTGATAGAGCTATCTTTGAAAGCTATAACAAACTAACAAATTCTAAAAAAGGAAAACTAAATAGGAAATGAACAGAGTACTAGTGCAAGATAATTGTTGGTTGTGGAGGCTGATTATCGTCTTGATTCTGAGGTCCTTGTTTTCAACCGTGTTTATACCCCATGAAGAATTTACACTTTGGATGAATGTACACTCCTCCATTCGGAGGAGTGCAAAGGGGGGTTACCTCCTCTAGGGGGTCCGGGGGAAAGTGGGCCCCCGAAGGAAAAACTTCCTTGTAAATGCATATTCTAATTTCATTGTAAATATGGACCATTCATTGTAAGGTCGCAGATCTAATGGTAGAATTTATGTTATCATTTTTCCCCTAGAAGTAAACCCTCTTTTATGAGGGAAATGTATTGCAGCTATGTATCATTGTGAATATTGTATTCTGAGTGAGGAGACTATGAGAGAAAGAAGAGGAAGTTATAGCGAGTGTGTTGTAGCTTGTATCCCTTCATTTGCTGAATAATAATAAAGGAAGGTCCTGGCAATTTCTCTGGTGGACATAGCCCACACTGGGTGAACTATGTATATCTGTGTCTCTATTGTAGTGTGTATCTTCTGTGTTTTATTTCTGCATTTGTTTTATTTTATTGCTCCGCGATCTTGTTTTTCTAGCAACTGATATCAGAGAGAAAGGTAACTTTCAGGAAAAGAGGGTTCCTGGTTCTAGTGGGAGAAATGGAAGTAGATGGAAAGTTTAGGGTCGAGAAATTTAACGTCCAAAACTACCAATTATGGAAGATGCAGATGGAATATTATTTATATCAAAAGGATCTATTCCTATCATTGTGTGGAATAGCAAAGAATTCGACGACCATGAAGGATGAATAATGGGAGGTTCTTGACATAAAGGCACTAGGAACGATATGGTTGAGCCTAGAAGCATTGGTGGCTTTCAATATTTCGAAATAAAATACATTGGAGTTGATGGACGCATTAGATAAATTGTATGAAAAACCCTCAACCTCCAATAAGGTATTTCTAATGAAGAGATTATCTAATATGAAGACGTCAGAAGGTGGGTCTGTTGCAGATCATTTAAATGAATTTAATATGGTTACTAATCAACTAAGTTATGTAAAAGTGGACTTTGATGATGAGGTCAGGGATCTTCTAAACTTGTGCTCATTGCCAGAAAGATGGAACGGCTTGTTCATGGTTGTAAGTAACTCTGTCTTTGGTTCAAATACTTCAGAATTTGATGATGTTCTTGGTGTTATCCTTAGTAAGGAAATGCGACGGAAAAGCACATGTGATACACCAGGTAATGCGTTGAACATGAAGAATAGGGGAAGACAAAAGGATAGTGGAAAGGGCTCAGGGAACCACGAGAATTCTAGGAAGGGCATATCCAAATCCATATTTGCAAATATAGAGTGATGGAATTGTGGGAAGAAAGGACATCTGAAGAAAGACTGCAGAGCTCCAAAGAAACAAAGAGATGGACATCAAGAGAAAAATCAGGAAGCAAATGTAACAGGTGATATGTTACAAGATGCTTTGATTCTTTCTGTAGATAATATTTATGAGTCTTGAGTAGTAGATTCAAGAAATTAATTTCATGCCACACCCTATAGGAAACATTTTCTAGATTATGTTCAAGGTGATTTTGGACAAGTTCATTTGGGTGATGATGCACCGTGTAAAATTGTTGGAATGGGAAAGGTAAAAATAAAGAAAAGCAATGGAAACCAATGGTTGTTGAAAGAGGTAAGACATGTTCTAGATCTAAGAAAAAATATAATTTCAACAAGGAAGTTGGAAAGTGAAGGTTGTATATCCATATTTACATATAAGGTGTGGAAGATCATCAAAGGATCATTGGTGATAGAAAAAGGAGAGAAGGTAGGTACATTGTATTTATGTACTGGTAATACTGACTCTTCTGTATCTTTAGCTTCTATAGGAGTGGATACAACACTATGGCATCGTAGGATTGGAAACATGAGTGAGAAGGGGATGCAGATACTTAACAAAATAAATTTGTTTCCAGATCTTAAACAAATTGATTTAGATTTCTGTGAGCATTGTGTTTATGGAAAACAAAAGAGAGTCAGATTTCTCAAAGTCAGAAAAGAAAAGAAGTGTGAAAGGTTAGAGTTTGTACATACAGATGTATGGGAACCATCTCAGGTATCATCTCTTGGTGACTCTCATTATTATGTTACTTTTATTGATGATGCAACTAGAAAAACTTGGGTTTATTGCATTCGACAAAAATCAGATGTTTTGATACTTTTAAGAAATGGAAAGCTTTGGTTGAATGAGATAAGAAAAAGGTTGAAGTGTCTCAGATCAGACAATGGAGGTGAATATTGGAGAAAGGAGTTTGATTATTATTATTCATACCATGGGATTCATAGAGAGAAGAAAATTCCAGGAACAACACAAGAAAATGGTGTGTCGGAAAGGATGAATAGGACAATCATGGAGCGTGCAAGGATTATGAGATTGCATGTTGGTTTTCCCTTACAGTTCTGGGAAAATGTTGTAGATATCATTGTTTACTTAATAAATAGAGGACCTTCAAGCTCTTTGGATGGTGTAATTCCAGAGGAGGCATGGACAGATAGAAAGGTAAACTATTCCTTTTTGAATACTTTTGGTTGTGAAGCATTTGTCCATATTGATAAAGAAAATAGAACAAAGCTTGAGGCAAAGTAAAAGAAGTGTAATTTTATTGGATACGGTGTTAATGACTTTGGTTATCTCTTATGGGATTATGAAAATCACAAAATCATTAGCAGTAGAGATGTCATATTCAATGAGAAGGTCATGTAAAAATATCAGTTGCATGGAAAGAAATAGGAAAAAGAAAAAACAGAATACACAATCTTTGATGAGATCACTGAAAAAGAAATTCGAAAGGAACCAGAAAATCAAAATGTACAACAACAGGAGGAGCAGGTACCTCAAACTCCTGCAAGTGTTGTTAGAAGATATACCAAGTTAAGTAGACCCTTTGAATGATCTCCTTCATTATATTATTTATTGTTGACTAATTATGGTGAACCATAATGTTATGAAGAGGCAATGCAGGTAGACACCAAAAAGAAGTGGGAGCAAGGAATGAAAGAGGAAATGGATTCCCTGGTAAACAACCAAGCTTGGGATTTGGTTCAGTTGCCTGCAGGAAAAAGAGCATTACAAAATAAATGGGTTTACAAGTTGAAGGAAGAAGATGGAGGAAACAAGTGGTACAAGGCTAGACTTGTTGAAAAGGGGTTTGCACAAAAGAAAGGTATAGATTTTGATGAAATATTTTCTCATTTTGTTAAAATGACTTTAATTAGGACTATTTTAAGTCTTTTGGCAATAGAATATTTTCATCTTGACCAATTAGATGTAAAAACATTTTTTCTCCATGGGGATTTGGAGGAAGAGATTTATATGCAGCAACCACAAGGGTATGAGGTCAAAGGGAAAGAGAATTTGGTATGCAGGTTGAAAAAGAGCTTGTATGGCCTAAAGCAAGCTCCAAGGAAATGGTATTTGAAGTTTGAAAGGTTTATGAAAGAACAAGGTTATAGTAGATGTCATTATGATCATTGTGTTTATCTTAAAAGGATAGAAAATGGAAACTTTATTATCTTGCTATGTATGTAGATGACATGCTTGTTGCAGGGTCTAATATGCAAGATATAAATGTGCTTAGGAAGAAATTAGATAATTCATTTGCGATGAAGGAATTGGGTGCTGCAAAGAAAATCCTTGGTATGAGAATAACAAGAGACATGAAAAAACATAAATTAACATTGTCTTAGGGTGAGTACATAGAGAAGGTGTTGGAGAGGTTCAGAATGCAGAATGCAAAACCAGTTAGTAAACCTTTAGCCAACCATTTCAAATTAACTAAAGAAATGTGTCGCAAGACACAGGAGGAGATATAATACATGTCCAGGGTCCCTTATTCATCAACAATTGGCAACTTGATGTATGTGATGGTTTGCACAAGACCTGATATTGCACATGGAGAGGGAGTTGTGAGCAGGTATATGAACAATCCAGTAAAGAACATTGGGAGGCAGTGAAGTGGATTCTCAGGTATTTGAAAGGTACCATTACTAATGCATTATGTTTTGGAGGTTCAGACATTGTTCTACAGGGATATGTTGATTAATATATGGCATGTGCTAAAGATACTAGGAGGAGCACCACAGGGTGTGTTTTTAAATATAGGTGGAACAACAATAAGTTGGATTTCAAAACTGCAAAAGGTTGTTGCAATTTCAACAACAAAAGCAGAGTATGTTGTTGATACAGAGGCTAGTAAAGAAATGATTTGTTTACAGAGGTTTATGGAGGAATTGGGAAAGAAGCGGGAGAATGGCAGGTTGTACTGTGACAGTGAGAGTGATATTCATGTTGCAAAGAACTTAGCCTTCCATTCAAAGACTAAGAATATATAGCTCAGGTACCATTTCATATGATCCATCTTGGAAGATGGACATTTGAAGTTGGAAAAGATACACACTAGCTAGAATCCTACAGACATGTTAACAAAGGGAGTAACCAGGGAGAAACTGAGTTCACGCTTAGTTTTAGTTGGTCTTCAAGCATGAAGGTGAAGATGATAAATTTGACAGGTCCAAGAAGGTTCATAGTCCAACAAATACAACAACGATTAAGCTATTTAGATCATTCTCCATGTGTGATATTATTGGTTGTGGAGCCTGATTATCTTCCTGATTCAGAAATCTTTGTTTTCAACCGTGTTTATACCCCATGAAGACTTTACACCCTAGAAGAATGTACACTCCTCCACGTGGGGGAGTGTTGAGGGGGGTTACCCCCTCTGCGAAGTCTGTGGGCAAGTGGGCCGCCGATGAGGGTTCGGGGGAAAAGCCCCCAAAGGAAAAATTTCCTTGTAAATGTATATTGTAATTTCATTGTAAATCTGGACCGTTCATTGTAAGATCGTAGATCTAACGGTAGAATTTATGTTAGGGTTTTTTACCATAGAAGGAAACCCTATTTTATTAGGGAAATGTATTGCGGCTATGTATCATTGTGAATATTGTATTCTAAGTGAGGAGACTTTGAGAGAAAGAAGAGGAAGTTACATCGGGTGCATTGTAGGTTGTATCCCTTCATTTGTTGGATAATAATAAAGGAAGGACTTGGAAATTTCTCTGGTGGATGTATCCACACTGGGTGAACCATGCATATATATGTCTTTATTTTATTGTGCATCTTTTATGTTTTATTTCCACATTTTTGTTTTTATTTCTCTACGATCCCATTTTTCAAACAAAAGATAACAACAACGAAGCACCATCATTGTGCTAGTGGAGCTTAGAGGTCTGCGTGAATCTAATCATTGGTAGTGTTTTTTGCACCATGGGATCTATCATCCAAAGCTCCAGGAAGAGTGTCATCGCTGGGTTGTAGCATGAAGGGTTGCACACAAGTAAGGAACCATTTTTTGACCGGTGCATTTGAAGTTGGCCCACCATGTAGCTTATGAGGTCAAAAATAAGCTCCAATTGCTCCGGGCTGAAGAGGCTCGGGGTAGATGGGACTCATTCTGGAATTTCATTGAGTGGTGGAGGCCTAAGATGAGGAGATTCTCTTGCATGGTGTAGGCGACTACATCTTTTTCTACTACAATTCCTGCATCTACTTTGTTGGTGCTTACCTGAATGAAAGCACCCGAGGACATGTGGAGGAGTTCCTCTGGGAATTCCTCCTGACTACGCATGTGGTGCCTTCCATGGCTACCTTAGTACCTGTATCATCTTTGTTGGTGCAGGGTGCAATTAATCATCCAAGATTGTGTAGAGGAGGGAGTCTGGTGGAACCTGGATAGGTTCCTCCTGGAATTCCTCCTCGACATAGGCCATTGGGGGAGTACGTGGCCTCACAATGCACTGAGTCTTGGCAATGGAAAGGGACCGTTCCATATGTTGTAGGCATCTCTGTCTGGAAGAATAATTGTATCAGGAAGGTCCTCACCAAGGATTTACTCTCTCTCTTGACATGGTTGAGCCAGGGGGGTGAAGAATCCACTGAATTACAGTCAGGAGAACCCACTGTGAAATAACTCAATTCCCTAACCAGGAAAGGTGACATAGCTCAGAGGTGAAGTAGAGCAGGCCAGGGATGAGTGGGATAGATATCGAAGGGGAAGACATGACTGTTGTGTGTCCCCCCGTACTCATCAACCACCTCCTACCATTAATCCACGAGACCGCCATTAAACTGACGCCAAGGAGATGTCCTCCCTTCCTTTGTAATTTATTAAGGTCACCCTCCATTAAAGACTGAGGTTAGGGATGGTGGTTGGCCATATTTATGGTTGAGTTCACGGAAGCGCTGCATGGCCTCCTTATGATATGTGGCACCCCATCCGAGATATAATTTGGGTCATTAGATGTGAAACTTGTTGGAAATATTGAGGGGGGGGCTGAATCAATATTTCCCTTTTTCAACAATTAACATTTACTTTGATATTTTATTATTTATCGCAATAGATCAACAATGGAATTGTATTTAGAATAAATTATAAATATATAATTAACATAAATTAAAAGGTTTTATAAAGAAATAGTGAAGGACACCAATACTCTTTAGAGCACCAACTCTAGGAGAAACCAATCCCCTTCTTCAGGGAACCAACCCTAGGAAGCACCAACTCCCTTGCCTTTAGGGCACCAACCTTAGGAAGCACCAACTCCCTTATATTTAGGGCACCAAAACTAGGAAGCACCAACTCCCTTAACTTTAGGGCACAAACCCTAGGAAGCACCAAGTCCCTATTTTTACACTTTAGTAAACGATATTAATCCTTCTGTGCTCCTCCCTTCCACCCTCACTTCATACGAATCATCAGTTCTTCTTCTTGGACTCTGTCTATGTTTGATCTTCTGATCTGGACTACGAAGACACTTTCTTCTCACTGTTCTTTCTCGTTTATATAATCTTACAACTAGTGTGAGCTATGAAGCATTATGTCCCTTTGTTTGGACCATCACACCTCTTCATTTTAAATTAATAATAATCTCTATTATTATTCAAACATTATCATGAATAATTTTAAATTAGTGAGATTCATTTTCATAAATCGATCACATATATGGATCAATTTCTTTTAACTCGATTCCATGTCTCTGTAAATATTGCAGAAATCAAATTTTGCAGAGGCACTTCCTTCAAACCATTTAATGTGGCCATATGTGCAAAACCACAGGCTTATTAATTTAAGTGATATTCCCAGTGCCTCATGGATTATGTGTTCATAACCCATGACCAGGGGATGGAACCTGGTCCTACAGACTTCGGCCTTCGAGAAAATTTTCTCTTAGAATCATTTTGTCCTTCAAAGTTTGACCTTCCCGAAGTGGTTACCTCTTACACAAATTGATCTAATGGTTAGCATCATTCCTGGAACCAAATCAATGGTCTAGCTTTGATCCTTACACTATCCTTCCACTGCTTAATCCAAAAGATATGACTTTAATCAAATATTGAGATGGACGACCATTATTTACTTCAGAACTTCATCCTTTGGTACTTCCAGTCTCTACAATATTTCAACCATCCGGAGTACATTTCTTTGAAGTAGATTGGATGGTCGATATTCATTCTTCTATTAGATGGACGATCCTAGTTTGTCCAGAGGTTTCAAACAAATAGACGACCATGAATTAATATTCATTCGAGTGGATAGTTCTCGTTCACTTTGATACTTCGACATTTCAGGACTCCAATATTTGCAGTCTTTCAATTCTTCTGGAGCAAATTTCGTCGAAGTGCTTATCAACACTTCCCTACTCTGATAGCTTTTCATAAGTCCAGGATCTAGGACCATGGGCTTAGGCACAAAGGAGCTCCTCTCTTTGGGTATTCAACTATTTGTGACTTTGGGGCTATGGGCTACTCAAACTTTGAGAAGTTCATTCCCTCCAGAGTGTTCACCTACCAAATAAGTCATAATTCTACGATGACTGTTTGTTGTTTGTTAGCATATCATGCTTAATCTATCCTTCCACTACATTTGATATAACGGTCATGTGAGAAATTGGAGGATCTTATATCAAAAACCAACATTAAATTCATCCTTTGGTGCTTCAGGTAGTTGTTGGTAGGAGGAACTGAATATCCCTGAAGGGCATACTCCCAAAGTGACGTGGCTTGCTGACATCACTACTGATGTGGCATTGACTGAGTGGCTGCCATGTGTCACTTAGATTCATTACTTATGCATACCTAAAATGCCAACTAGACCTTGACACTTGTCATCATATGATTGTGCCACGTGTCCTTGTTGATGTGGTCTTACTGACATGGACTATGATGACATGGGATCTCAATGTGTGTGCCACGTGTCTTACTTCATGACTTTGGAGCTTCAACCTTCAGGTGAAATTACATGTTCTAAACCCTTTTCCTCCGAGGTGGTCAGCACTAAATCTTACCGTATCCTGATCTGACGGTTCCCATGTTTTACTCTATATCAACGATTGACGTGACTTCGGGGCTTCGGCCTTTGGGTAACCTTACCCATACTAGTCTCTTTTCCTTCAAAGTGGTCAGTGTCGAAGTCGACCAGTTTCATCCTTGGTGCACTTTGAATAGATCAATGGTTGACAAGATTTTCATGCTCTTCCTCTAATTTGATGGTTGAAGGAAGTTCACGACTTCGGGACTTCGGGGCTTTGGAGGTCTAATTTTCATCGGAGTTGGTCAACGTCGAAGTGGTGAACATGGAATTTATTACACTATCCTTCCACTTGGATTCATACAATGACTATGACTTAATCAACCATTGATATTGATGGCTAGGATTTACTTGTTGATAAGTATCTCAAATCAACAATTGTGCTTAAACCGACGTGGAGATCTATGATCAGGGATGATTGTGGAGTCCCAACTAACA